>WTTZ01000062.1:0-160948 GCA_011750695.1 Penicillium sp. OUCMDZ-019 | reverse complement strand
TTGTAACGTGCTATATCTCATCAACTATACTGTTGTCTCTTCTGCTCTCTGTTCCAGAAGTGTCTTAATACGAATAGCATGATAAGCATGCATACATCCAGCGCAATCGTCCAATTATACCCAATGAGATATCTGGGTGCGTCGACTGTCTTCCAAACACTATTCGCACAAATAATTAGCTAATCTGGAGATAAAAAGGGCAAAACGAAATACCACTTACAAAAGAGGGAGCCAGGCGCCGAATGTATTTCCAATCGTATTCATGGCGCTGATCACAATGGCACGCTCTTCGGCGTCGCCGGCACAAATCTCGTTTGCCCAAGCGTAAATTGTGGCTGCGATCCCGTCTGCCGTGCCAGAAAGGAAGAACGCGAAGAACTTGAGTCCAACAGGTACATTCCAGATAGCGAGGACAATGCTGGCGAAAATATTCAGCAACGCAGTGACCGCAATCAGTGCCACTTTGGCATCATATGCATCCGCGAGAATACCGCAAATTAGTGACGATACGATAGTCACAGCAGGTGATACAGTTGTAATAGTGTTGATGGACTCAACCGAGTACCCTTCAGCTTTGAGCCAGAGTGAAAGTCCGCTGTTGGAAGATACGCCGTCGGCTTGGGAGAAGAAGAAGGCGAAACCGACCAAAACCCAGAAGCGCCATTGGGTCAAGATGGACTTTACTTTTGGCAGCGTAAATGGCTGTCTTGGTTGTAGGCGCTCTGAGGCCATCCGCTCTTGCGCCAGTTGGATTTCCCGTGGTGTGAGAATGCGAGACCGACAGTTTTCGGGAGTGCCAGGCAGAACTAGAAAACCTAGGATGGCGATTGGAATGGTGCAGGCAAAGCCTAGACAGAGAGTAAGTACCAATTTTTATGAGGATACGTAGTAAACATACATATGATATAAAGCCATCGCCAACCTTCAATACCGTATCGATCGTTCAGTCTTTCATACGCGCCGGCCTGGATATACCCAGAGCTCATGCTACCGACTTGACTGGCAATAAAGAAAATGGCTCCTCGTCGGTTTAGCTCGGTCCTTTTGTACCAACTACCTAGGTACCACTGCACAGCTGGGAAGAAGAACCCCCCAAGAGCGCCAACAAAAAAGCGGAGCGCATAGAGCTGGGTAACATTGCTTGCTTTGTACTGGGCCAGCGTAAACACGCCCCAGAGCAAATCTGCTGCTGGAAGAAAATAATTGACCGGGAAGCGCGTCATCTGGATTCATCATTAACCAAAGTTCTTGTTTTGCGACTCTCCCAGCTCTGAATACTTACAATCAATGTCAGTGGAATTTGCATGGTGATAAATCCAACCCTAAAACGGTAATTAGTTTGTGCTGCCCAGTTCTGCCCAGCCAAGTTCCATATACATATAAACTGTGTTCAAGTAATTAAGCTGGTTCCCATACAGCTTCAAATCCTCCTTCATACCGCTTACATATGCGGTGCTTGTCGCGGAAGAGTCGAGAACCTTGGCCCAATAGGCCAAAAAGACAAAGACGACGATCAGTACATCGAGTTTCAGGATAAGGTGCCGCTCCTCGGGGGTGTCAGCGGGCGAGAAGTACTGATACCATTTTTGTCTGACGGGTTCTGATGGGCCGTGGGCTGGGACTGCTACAGATGTGTATGCCGATTTCTCTGCAGACTTCTCGCGGACTTCTCGCGGGCTCTCATCGCCCGAAGCCGGTACGATCTCCTGGGGAGTTTTTTTCGACTGCAACTGACATGATTTCCGACAACCCAGTCTCAGGTATACTCCGCTCCAACGACAGAATGAGAAAATAACATTTAGAAAATCCAGAGCGACATGGCTTAGATTATATAAATAACGTGGCAGATGCTTGTCAAAACACTTCAAACCTTAAAGCACGTCATTGCCGGTAAAATTTCGCTTAACGGCATTCGTCTGATTTGTCCTACAGACAAGCAAGCCTCCCAAGTCCGTATATCAATATGAAATAAGATGAAATTACGTACTTAGTTACTGGGACCCATCTCCCTCATTAGTTCCAGCAAAGCATCTATTCATAGATAGAGATGTTGTTATTAAAAGACATCTTAAATCTATACGACGTCTATACTAAAAGAAGACCTATGCAGAGAAGAACTGTATTAATTATGAACATCGGAAAAGCTATACGTGTATCTGACCAGACATCTTCTCACCAAGATGTATCGCTTCCCCACGACGTATCGTCTTCGCGAAGATGTCTTTCTCAATACCACTCTCCGAAGTCGTGATACTGTTCCGAAAGCCGCGATTCCCATCATCATTTCGATCAACGCAATCGATGTATATATCAGAATTCCCTCCGCCACTGCCAGAATTGCCTCCATAGCGCAACCCTTCGACGAGTGGCGTGACGTCCCTGTTTGATAACGCAACAGATAATATCTTTCCTCCTCCCTCGTTATCCTGCGTGCCGGCGTGTCGTGTGGAAGTACCTACGAAGTACTTCGGAAGTCATTCGAGGTGGATCTGGAGGCTCAGAATCAGAGTTAGCAAGTACAGTAAACCCTGGCATTAAGCAACTCGAGATTAAGCAATCCCTCATACAGTACATGCCAAGGGCAACTTACAAAAAGGTGTGCGAGGCAGTCTAATCAGGCCACCGCCAGGCGTTGACATACTAACCAAGATACAGATGCCCCAGGCAGATCATCATTTTATAAACCTCAGTTAACAATGCTTTATTCCTTTATAAAAGCCTCTATAAACTAAAAGAACCGACTCCAAAATGGCTATCTTATGCGAATCACTCCAGTCAATTTAACACCCCTATTTTTAACATTAATTTGGCATAAACGTTCTTATACTATGCGATACTAGCTCCCAGCTCTATCACCAGGCTGTAGTTACTAACATTACAGTCTGTTAGAGTACTACCTAGCGCTAGGTCAGCATGGTCGCTGAATATTCTCATCTATTATTCCTCACACGTGCGATCTTGTTACTTTTCGTAAGTCAACACCCGTGCTTGGAAATTGCTAGAATGATAGCGTTGTTATTAAATTCTGTACGTAGCCGATGAACACCTTCGAGAGACATCGACGTTGAACGGCGTAAATTGGCACGACTCAGCGTCGTAATGATATCAAAATTAGGACGCATGTAATTACTCAGTTTCCGACGGTCTCATAGACGGCGTGTTGAATGCTGCTTTCTGGTTTGCAGATGAATGAGACAAGCTCTTTAGCACCAAGCTAACGTCCTCAGACGTATGGGGCACTGCCACTTGCGTAGACGGATGGCTCGGAGTCTTGACGTATGGAGGATAGACTTCGAGTGAGGAGTCCGGCCGAATTTCACTTCGTAGATTGAGATCATCGTAAAGATGCTACGTGGGACGTGGTCGATGAGCTGTCAATCCTGCCAACTAAGACAACAACCAATTCATCTGCCAGGTCTGATGACAGATGTAAAGATGAATAACGGCGTGTATAGCCACCGAGCCAGCCACCATGGCCTTGCTTTGCCGAGCCTCCGCTCCGTTGAATGTCTCACTGCCAGGACGAAAGAGTACATGGTTGAAATGGGGCATCATTGCTATACGGTACTAAACGAGGGCCCACGGCTGGGGTGGGCCAATCGATCGAGACCACAGAGCGACGACTCCGTAACAATCATACTGTTACGTACGGCCACATACGGAAATACGATACACTGATACAGCGGCAGACGTATTTAGCACCGGACGCTAAGTATTTTGAACAGAACTCGGATGATATGAAAGCCAAGGAGGGATTGGTGCCGCGGGGAGATCGGCGTGGTGGCGCATGTGTTCTGCAACCCCTTGAGTGATGGACAAGAGACAAACCGGTTGACCGTGAGTAGTTTTCACTAGTGTGTTGGCACGAACCGTCGTCGACTCAATAGAAGACAATAATCCCATCAGGAGTCAGCAGTATGCGTAAGCAGTGAGCACATACCAGGCTGTGTAGAACTAGCAGAGAGACAGCGTACCATCAAGTGTCTAGTGAGCGAGTTGACGAACGGGCGGGCGAGAGGTGAGCCTGGGAAGCTGCGGAAATTAACGACTCAGCCCAAAATGACGAGTATCCCAAAGCGGGCTAGCGCCAGGAACGAGCTGCACGCGATGTGGAGCAAGGTAAATAGAGGGCCGGCCAATCAGACGCGGGTGCGGCACTTCGCTTTCCCTTTTTCCGCTTGACTCCAGACTGCAAGGAAGGCGCTCCTTCCTTTAAGAGTTTACCGACCAGTAATTTCAAGGCTCGTCTTGGACGGGCCAATCAGCGCCCGCCACCGCTGCTTTGTCAAGGGCTCGGCACCGCTGATTGGCCATTGTAGAGCGCACGCCTAGAAGAATTAAGAAGACTGAAGTAGCACCCCTATTCCTAATACCTTGGACGTCACCATGGCGAGGGTCTGGGCAAGCCTCGAGGCAAGTCGCTAGTCAAACTAAATAGCAAATAGTGAAGCATAAATACAAAATAGTGCATAGAGAAATACTGATTTAAAAGGTCTAAGAAACAACAACCAATCGCAGGCAGTGGGTGCCTGACCCAGCGCACCGGCGCTAACAAGTGCAAAATAAGACCGTAATTTACTGGACCACACTAGGTGCGCAGGGTACGGAAACGTTGCATTTGGCGTGGGCAGCTGTTATTTACCTCGTATTTACAGCGTAAATACTCCAGGTCAATGGCCAGCCAAGCTAGCGCAGTGCGCCACGGCTGCACTAGGGCTCTTTGGACGAATCCGCGGCCACAACGAAATTGGGCTTTCCCCATTTGGCTCGACCCCCTGAGTCCCCACGCCAAAGCAGCCTCTTACTCTCTCGCTCTTGCTCTTTTACCCTGGCCTTCCCTTCGTTCTTGCTTCTCGAGATTCCTCCCTCAGTCATCCTCTCACGGGCATCACGACCTATCCTTTGACCACCGCTTCACTCGTTCAGCGGGCACTCCTTCGGCAAGGAAAAATCTACTACCAACACAAAAAAAATAAAATACATAAAAAGAACAGCACTCGTTATACTATATCCACACGAAGTTTGGTTGCAACGAATCCCGACAAACAATGAAGGCCGCTTTCTGGACCGCCGCGGCCGCCCTCATGGGCTCGGCCATGGCTGCTGACCACCGTCATCACCATGACCACGCTGCTCTGCACCGCCGTTCTGCTGAGGTAGCTGACAGCGAGGCCACTTGCGGTTGCTACACCAGTGTTGTGACCTACTGGGGCTCTCCTACTCGTGAGTCTCCGCCTATATTGAAGGAATTGGGTCCAGATGGCACGCAGAGGGCGCTCTCTTTGGATAGGGGTCATCTTTAAGGGAATGAGACAGTGTCAGTGACTAACAGAGCAAACAGTGGTGGCAGTTTCCGCGACAACACCTACCCCGGAACCAACCACGACCTCGACAACACCTACCCCAGAGCCAACCACGACCTCGACTAGCACTACCACCGTGCAGTCGACCAGCTACAGCACCGTTGTAGTCCAGGCACCTTCCTCCTCCTCTTCCGTGCCTGTTCCTTCTCCTTCGACCTCCTCTTCATCCTCATCTGTCGCACCCCTGCCAGTGTCTACGGTGACTGTTTTCCCTACTCCGGGAACATACACTATCCCAGGCACCACCGTGACCGTGTCCTCGTCCACAGTTGTTCCTGAGCCCACCACAACTTCGCTCTCCAGCGGTACTCACACCATTGGTGGTGTGACGACTGTTGTCGAGACCTCGACCACTATCGTCTGCCCCTTTGCTACCCAGAGTCCTTCCGGTTCTACCGTCACTGATGTTATCGAGACAACTACCTACATTTGCCCTACCCCTGGTACATACACCATTGCTCCAATTACCACCTCTGTCTCATCCAGCACTGTGGTTGTCTACCCAACTCCTGCCACCGTGACCCCCGGAACCTACACCAAGCCTGAGCAGACCGTTACCGTGGCCGTGACTTCTTACACCTATGTCTGTCCTTTCGCCACTTCTTCCACCAGCTCAGTTGTTCCAGCTGCCCCAACTACCACTGCCTCACCGGCACCTGTCTCCACTAGTGTCGCAGTCTCATCTGCTTCATCTGCCTCGTCCTCATCCAGCGCCCCAGCTGCTTCCTCCACCTCTACATCTGGCCACTCCTTGGGCCAGGTTAGCCCATATGCCGTCACCTACACTGGCTACACTCATGACACCGGTGCTTGCATGACTGCCGACGAGGTCAAGACTGAACTTGAGAACATCCAGGTCAATGAATTCTATGCTCTCCGCATGTACTCTACCGACTGCAACCAGATGGAGACTGTTGCCACACAGGCTATTGGAATGGGTCTTAAACTCATCCTCGGTGTTTACATTAGCAGCGCTGGTACCAGCTCCGGCTCTAGCCAGGTTTCCGAAATCGTGAACTGGGGTCAGGCCAACAACTGGGAAGGTGTCGAATTCATCCTTCTGGACAACGAGGCTGTCAGCGATGGCTACTGCTCTGCCTCTGAACTCGCCAGCTTCGTTACTTCCGCCAAGGAGACCATCCAGAACGCTGGCTACACTGGTCAATTCTCTATCGCTGAGCCTCTTGACATCTGGCAGAGCGACGCATCCACTCTGTGCAGCGTTGTAGACTTCGCTTCTGCTAACTTGGAGCCTTTCTTCAACAGCGACGTCGAGGCCGCTAACGCTGGACCCTTCGTTGCCAGTGAGGTTGAGATTCTCAAGACCCTCTGTCCTCAAAGCGAGACCGTCTTCGTTAGTGAAGCTGGCTGGCCCACACAGGGTGATACCAACGGCAAAGCTGTTCCAGGTGTTTCCGAGCAGAAGGCAGCCATGGATTCCATTCGCAGCGCACTCGGTAACATTACCGCCCAGTTCTCATACAAGAACGACGCATGGAAGAGCCCCGGCGACTTCGGTGTCGAGCAGTACTGGGGTGTCTACGACATGCTCAACGAATCTGACTAAATGTTGCTGAACGGCCCAATCAGCCAAGTTATCCCATCGCCTTCTAATAGTCACGCTTAAATTTGAAGATACGAAAAACATTGGGATTTCTTTTGCTTGATTCAGCAGGACGGCGTTAGCGAGAGTTTTTATGTTGTCTTTTTTGCCCCTTATTTTCTTGTCATTTAAAATAACTCTTCTTTGGAGCAAGAAACTCTTTGCACCTTTCTCTTTCCAATTTGTCGTTTGTGGTAATATATATTTGTCATTCTCAATCCTGAATTCTCTTTTTCTTTTAAACCTTTTCTCAACAGATTCACTTCTGTGTATGTCTATAATTACAAGAGTTCGTAGGGAGAGTTGTTACGAGTGTGGTTTGTTGTGTCAGGAATTAATTTGGTTAACATGATACTCCTTACCTACGTCTATGAAGAAAAGAAATACTCGAAGGTTGGGGAGAAATTCTCGATATCCTAAGTCTTTGATAGCCTTGAAAAACCTTGGAAAAGGCATCACGATTGCGAATAGCCTCACAATCTGCGATGATTTCATTGCCGTGATGCATGAATAATACCATTTGATTTATTCTTTATTGAGTATATGTGCTCTTCTGCCAGTCCAATCTTTTCCAACATCTCTTCCCAAGTGTCCTCCTGCATATTCAATAAGGATCATATGAAGTCTGTTAGATCTATGGATATATATGAGACTGTATCCGAAGATGCATACCTAGGTATGGATGGAATGTACAGGAGGCTTCCAACCTTGGAAGGTTCTGCTAACCCGTTGAATCTTTATGTGCATCTAGATATGTATTGGATTTAAATAAATAACTGGATAATATTAATATTAAATATATTAATCTATAAACACTGTAAAAGTTTGAGTACCTGATGCCAACCACCTGGCAGACATCTCTCTATATAAAGTCTGAAAATGAGCAGAGATAATCATCAAGATCATAATATATACCCCCAAACTCCATGCACGTATGAACAAATGAATAAAAAAGAAAGATGGCGCATCAAACAGCGTTCTCGGTAGTCTTCTTCTTCTCCTGCAACCCCTGATCCGTCTTCAGGGCCCGATCAATATCATACTCCTTAGTCCAGAAGGAGAACACCAACGCAACAGCCGAAATGGCGCAGCAGAAGGCCCAGATAATCCTCAATGAGTCAGTGTATGCCTGTCTCAAGTCGTGCTTCGACTGTCCGTCCGGCATTGCGTTAATAACCTGCACTAGTCCCGCCGAATCCTGGCTGTATTCTCGCGCATAGGGCGCCAGTTCAGGGTACGCAAGTAGATTCGTATATATTCTGTTCTGGAAGATGACACCACCAATCGCGACGCCGATAGCCTCGCCAAACGAGCGGAAGAAACTCATCATGGCCACAGCCATCGCGAGCGTTTCGTGCGTAGCTGATGCCTGCAGCGAGAACGTAACAGCTGGGAAGAGAATGCCCAGACCGAACCCAACCGAGAACTCGAGGAAGATCCATCCGGGGATGCTAGTACCCACTTTGAGAATGCACAATAATCCAAATCCGAGGGTGGTGAGAACCCAGCCGATCCATACTGCCAAGCGGTACTTGCCAAAGTAAGTGATAGCAAACCCCGTCAGCATGGCGCTGGGGGCGACGGTGAACGAGTCCGGGAAGATGGCTACACCGCTGATGATGGGTGAGTAGCCCTTGACAGCTTCGAAGTAAAGAGGCATGTAATACAGTGCGCACCAGAGCACGAGGCCTTGGATCAAGGTGCCGACGTATGCGACGGTGGCGGTTGTAGAATTGAAGATCTCCAGTGGGATAACTGGGTGGGTAGCAAAGCGATACTCATAGTAGCAGAACACAGCCAGGCCGACGGCACCGATGATAAGCGGTACCAGCGTATGCCAGGAGGACCAGGCGTACATAACGCCACCCCAGGAGAGCGGGATCATGAAGGCAGTCGTACTAGCGACGAATAGAAAGGTGCCAATGTAGTCGATCCGTTGGAGCTTGTCGCGCAGAGAAGATGGGGCCAACTTGAGTCGGAGGAAGAGGACTGAGAAAACAAAGCCTATGACAGCGAATGGGATATTAATGTAGAATATCCATCTCTTTACATCCGGCGTTAGTATATATCGAGTACAGATATTTGGAAAAGAGATTGAGAGACATACCCAAGACACATTCTCCGAGAACCCACCTCCCAGGACAGGACCGGTCACCGAACCTATTGTCCATGTCGCATTCAGGATACCAAGATACTGGCCTCGCCAGCGCAGTGGCACGAGATCAGTAACGATAACTTCCGTAAGCGCAAGAAGACCACCGCCACCAACACCCTGAATCGAGCGTCCGACGAGCATGTACGTGAAATTTTTGGAAAGAGCGGCGAGGAGACATCCGACAAAAAAGAGGGTGATGCTAGTCAGGATCATTGCCCGTCGACCGAAAATGTTCGATAAAGAAGCGAAAGAAGGTTGAAAGACTGTGGAAGTGAGGAGGAAGCTTGTGCCAGCCCAGAAAGCTTCAATAGCGGTTCCACCAAGAGCATTTTCGATTATCTATATGACACCCTAGTTAGAAGAGAAAAACGAGGAAAGAGAAGAGGGTTGAACGTACAGGAAGTGCAACAGATATAGAAGTTCCATCCAAAGAAACCATGAGCGCTAACATTGCCAATGTAGAGAAAACGAGTTTTGCGCGCGTCGTAAATCTCCATTCTGTGGCC
Source organism: Penicillium sp. OUCMDZ-019 (assembly GCA_011750695.1). Lineage (NCBI taxonomy): Eukaryota > Fungi > Ascomycota > Eurotiomycetes > Eurotiales > Aspergillaceae > Penicillium > Penicillium sp. OUCMDZ-019. The sequence continues at coordinate 151,321 of WTTZ01000062.1, read as the reverse complement.
GAGTTTTGAGATGAAGTTTCCCCTTCATCTTTTGGCGCATCGGCATTCCCTTCTTTGTTTAATTCGGCTTCATTATTGGTGATGATGGTGTTGTCTTCTGGATTTAGAGTTGAAGACGAGCTGTGCCTATGATTAAATTGGCCGGCTTGCCGCACGGCGGGCTCTTCAATTGCTTCAGACATTGAAATAAATAATGCAGATGAATGCAATCCCAAGCTTATAGAATGAATTGAAGCTGGTGATCAAGTGTTCCGTGTTTGCAACAATTTCCAAGTATATTCCCGCTGTGGATTCGTTAGTCTTTATATACTCAGCCTTGGATAACAGCCTCAGTGCCAAGTGGTATCTAGTCCCTGACTCCCTATCTAGTGAATAGTACCTGTGGATAAAGTTTAGACTTTTTTATACAACGTCCGCGGATTTCCTCACGTTCTATTGGTCAACTCTTAGTGCCACTGTCGTATAGAGGTTTCGGGCTTCGGGGCTGATATTTTCTCCTCCATGATGCATGTTCATTGGCCTGGTGACTTTTTAGTGGATTACGACTTTCCTAGATCTACGTACGTACTACGCAGTCAAGGCAGCAGTGAAGAGAAGAATCTACCAGAAGAAGATTGATCTCGCAACGATAATTAACTTTTCAGGGTTGTTCCGAGCACGTGGTCATTCATCAAATCGGGAGTTATTTTGGCACTTTTTATCCGCGGATGGCTCCACAGCAGCTCTGCTGATTGGCTGGACTCGGATAGATTGGCTGCCAGCGGCTTAACTTCAGCCCGGGATGGCCTTTAAAGGAACAATAAATCATCCCATTCACAAAATCTAGGGTCGAATTTTTTGCATTGCTGGAATGAGAATGCATACTAGGCATCAGGATTACTGATGATACTACTCGTAGATCCGAGTTGAAGGTAAACACGTAGTTTCCAGGTTATAACTTAAAAGTTTATTTAAATTAGATGGCTACGTAACAGGGCTAGCTATATAACACAGGTCACTTGATTCTCAAGCCCTAAGATGATTTTTTAACACCGAGCATTATTACCTACCTAGGTAGGTAAATGATGTCATGGTATAAGACGACGCAATTGCAAATTCCGACAGGTAGTTTAGCAATAATGCAAGCTAATTCGTTATTTTTTAGTTATTTCCTGTCTTATGCAACGTCTAGTTATTAGCAAGAATGTCTCGGAGGTGTGATCCCTGATGGTTTCAACGCTTCCTTAGTTCAAACTAAGATTTGCAACACATGGTATAGTAATATGGATATTCAATTTCAATCAAAGTAGAACTCTCCATTGGCGTTCACCACACGTCCAGTTGACCACCGGCTGCGCTCCTCTGACAACGATCTGCGCCACATCATCCACTTGAGCAATCCTCGCAACGGCTGGCGTCCTGAACCTTGATCTCCCAGCCTTCCAGGACCTGGGGGTCTGTGTCTCAGTCAGAACTAATCTTGACACCATGAAATACTAATGAGATATATTTCAACCAAATGAGGATCTATTTATCCTCTTCCATGGCTACTGGGAAAATTGTACTTCGTCTTCATCTGCCTCCTACAACCCGGCGCTGGATGGCGGTCCGCGGAAAGCTATGCCATGGATGTCATGTCAGTTTTGTATACCTAGGCAGTTTTCAGAGGGAAAGGGGAGATACTAACATTTCCGGGCATCAATCACATACCATGCCCCAATGAGCACGCCACAGCCCACCAACACGACCGATGCATAGTTCATGTTGCTAGCAGTCAATCCATCCAACGCCGTAGGCATACTGAACAAGACCATTTCGAAACAGATCCATGCCAGGCCAAGCGAATTGATAACCCAGCCCACCACCGTAGGCATCTTCCATCTCGCCTGCGACACCTGCACACGTCCAAACCACATGCTGAGCCCGATGGCCAGCCCATACGCGACCTGAACGGCAATGACGCCGACAGAAACAAACGCGTTGAAGGCAGTGCTGTTACCAAGCACGATCAGACCAAGAAGCATCTCAAATACTGTCATGAGGCAAATCGCATTCACGGGGACACCAAGCGTAGGATGGACCTGGGCCCAGAACCTCGCGCCGGGGATGGCATTGTCGCGCGCAAACGCGTATGTATAGCGGGAGGTAGCCACGGTGACTGATATGGAGCAGAAGACTACAATGACAAGAACCAAGGCCACCAGGCCCATTCCACCGCCCGCGGAGCCCGTGACGGTATGGAAGATATACGGCAGGGCCTGTCCTCCCGGCGCAGCGGCGACGTCGGCCAAGGGCGGGAGGGTGAAGCAGATGGGAAGGATGAAGAAGAGGCCAGCGAAGGAACCGACTGGGATGCAAAGACTCATAGCAACAGGGACCGTTCTGGTCGGGTCACTACATTCTTCTGCCATCTCGCACACCATGCCGATGCCACAGAATGTGTAGGCGGCCGGGAGAAGGCCGATGAAGAAGGAAAAATTGCCCCAGCCGGACAATGACTTGTCGTAGTGACCCAAGGCATAGCTAGCGCTGTGACGGCCAGCGTCTGCGGTGGCGGAGAGGACGACCAGAATGACGAGGATGGTGCACGCGGTCCACGCGGCACAGACGGTGTCGATCTTTGGCAGGAAGCGGTTGGCAAATGCAACGATGACGAGAGCTGAGAGACACACGGCATAGAAGACGAGTAACTCGGTCCAGGGGCTCATGGTGTAATCGGAATGGAACATGGTAACTGCTGCCGACAGCAGTGAAGCAAATCCAAAGTTGACGGACAAGGCAATCGTCCAGTTCCCAATCAACAGAATCCACCCGGTCATATATGATAGACGAATTGCAGCTTTGGACACTTCGCTTGTGGCCGTGCCAGACTCGTTGCGGTTCTGCAGCATCTGAAAAACCCAATAGTAGGGCCCGGCGAAGGTAGGATAACGAGACGCCAGCTCGGCCAAAGACAATGCGACGCATTCCGCGAAGATGAGATTCACTGGATTAATTAAGTCAGTCGTTATATATTAAGTATCAAGCATACTTGACGTGGCTCGTACCTATCCACCCGAGGAAAATAGGCAGCTGTCCTCCCCCGAGAATAGCGCTGATCAACGGGGACCCTTCACCATAGGGCACTGCGCTCATGGCCAACGCCTGAAACAGTAAAGTCCATCTTGAACGATTCCTGACAAGTTCAGGCTTGTGCGCCAGCGACGCGAAGCCAGCATCGTCGACCGTTCCGAGTCCGACGGAGTCATCGCTGAATGGTTCGGTCTTTTTGTCTCCGTCCATCGTGATGCGAGCAAAACGGGGACGATTGTTTGTTTATTCTGCGGGTCAGAAATATATCAGCGACGGTGGAAGCTCTTTTATGTCCTCTCGAGCAGAGTTGCCTGTTTGGGCTTATTTAGGGCTACCGGTTTGCTCATCAGGATCGTGTGGGACTCATAACACTCAATTTTCGACAGCCCAGATATTTTCACGAAACTTCAGTCTGACGAAAATTAAGAACTCGGACAGTAAATGAATTAATGTGTGTAACGAGGGACAATCTTTGCTACAAGGCTGAGGTCGTACGTATATGCATGCTATCAGCTCTATGTGCCCAATCGAAGCTAATACAGCTCCGACTGTGTTGCAGATCCCATGCTGTTCGCGAGCGAGCTGAGGGTTATTGCATACTTAGCGTTCTTTTGGATGCATAGGTTTCGCTTCATTGATTTCAAAGCAGAATAAACACTGCTAATTTGTTGTTATCTGGTCCAAGGCTCTCGCGATGGTCTGCCGGATTGGGAAGCTTTCCGCAGCTGGCCAATTGTGCACAGGACTCGTTATCATTGCATAAATATTGACTTCAATCTGTAGGAAAAGGTTTAATTGATAATTACTAGGTAGGATACTGGCATCAATTACGTACAGTTTAATCAGTCGATAAATGAAACTTTGTACAAAATATATTACACTAAACGAAGCTGCAAGAACCAGAATAATCATGAACCTAGTCTATCTGGTAGTTATGTTGATGCATCTTAGCATCAGGGTATAAGAGTCTATTACATGACTATGTATCTCAGATAAGCAGATTGTCTCTCGCCTCATCACTCAATCCATTCAAAGCCCTGAAGTCTCTCTCGCGTTGGCTAACAATGCACCTATCATCGTTCTCCAATGTAGCTTCACTAGCCCACTCATGCGGCAAGTCAGAGAACCACTCTGGAGCGGACTGTTCTCGGTGTCGTTGCTGTCGCCTTCGTCGTCTTTGTGATAAAGGAGAAGAAGCAGATGACCCATATCTCTGCCCATAGTGCATACGCTCAAACTTCATGAATCCACCAAACATTTCATCCGTATTAGCAACCCAAATCGAGCCACCGTCCGGAGTATAATCGGCACCGCCAATTTCACCGAAAAAGTCGTGCACCTGCCTGGTTTCATACGTCGTGGCATTGACAATGGAAATGCGATCGGCAGGTTCGCTCATGAGCAGCGTGCGCGGGCCGCCACCAATAGGCGAGAAGCGCAGAGACCGGTATCCTGCGCTGTCTGAGTCCATGCTTTGCAGAATCCGCCACATGCGCACGTCCCATATATTAACGGTTCGGTCTTGATTGCTGGTCGCTATGTGCAGCATGTCCGGTGACCAGGCACATGCAAAACCAAAATCACGATGTCCGCCGAGTTGCTGAAGCGGGCGCCCGCTATCAGCTTCGAGAACGTAGGCATCTGGCGAGTCGCCAACGACAATGCGCATTCGGCCGTCTGCAGACGTCTCCGAGCAGTTGACGGGGATGGGTAGTTCATGGTCAGAGATGAATTGATTGCTTACGCAGTCGAGAATACGGATGTGTTGGTCGTTTGAAGCAAATACAACCATGGGCGATGAGTCCGTGCGACTTCGAATGATGTCTATATTATTCGTGATCCCGTTTAAGTTTGCTGTCACAATACCATGTGTGTTTTCGACTCGACTTCCGTTGACATGTATACAATACTCGCCTGTAAAGCCGCCTGCAACAGAAATTCCATGTTTTGATTGCATCGTGGAGATTTTGACCGGTCCTTGGAAGCCCGTTTCTGGTGCTGGCCGAGAGAGATCCATCACACATCTAACATGTTTATAATCCGGAGTCCATGATAGTATTTTAGATTCATGTGCGAATTGTAGAGTATTGAACGATGTGACCGCCATGAGGTTTCGCAGTTGAAAGTGTTCAATGGTAGCCCTAAAGTCCGTGTATAAGGCCTTTGCGAGAAAATAGGGCTCCAGTCTTGGCAGTGTTCTTGGGCGCTATTCCTCCAATATCAGCTAGGTCTATCTAAAACAGATGCTCGGGGTGGATAGAGTACATACGTTATCATTCCTAAAATGCAGATTGGAATAGGGAGAATACCATGCATCACGAAGAATACGAGCATCTGAACGGCGAACACCGAGTTTCTCCCTCCACGGGATCTGCTGAATATCGTAGAATTCGCTAGAGGCCATATTCTGAGGGCGAATTATTTTCTCTGGTCGCAGCCATTGCGAGACATTCGCCGCTTCAAGCGACGGACAAGGGAACTGGGGCGGTACATGCGCGCTATTTGCGAGAGAGGCTTGTAACCAGCGCTTCATAAATTGTTCGACTGTGAGATTTCGTTCTTGTGCTGAAACATTGATCATGTAAGTAGAGAACGCAGGCAGAATAACAAACTAGAAAATTGCGACTTACTCGCTTGCACCGGAATATCAAAATGAGTGTTGGCGGGATCCGGTTGCTCTGCATCCCAGTAGCGATGGTAGCGATAGTCATAACGGTTGATAGATGCCAGCATTTGTCCAACATGAGAGCGTTCATAATCATCACCGCTATCATAGTCGTCTGAATAGTCATCACTGTCATCATCGTCCACTGGTAGTTTGAAATACGATTCCACTTCTGTGTGGAATTTCCGGGTGTCATCCGAATCGCTATCGTATTCCTCCTCATGTTCACTGTCAGACGAAGCAGAATTCCACTCTAGCAAGTTGCATTCTGCATGTGGATATGCCTCCTTTTCGGAGTCATATTCTATATCAGGCAGATGTTCGGCAGACCCAGTTACGGGCCTATAAAAGGGGTCAGAAGAAGGCGCAGACTCCAAACTCCGTTCATCGCTCAAGTAAGAGTGCGTTTCATCATCAGAATATGTGCTGCGTTCAGAATATTGAACTTGCCTGGGATATCTCTCAGGCACAATATCTCTGCTATCAATACGGGCATCCGATTGATGGGAGAACAAGCCAGCTCGGCCCGAATCCACTGGTGTCTCAGCGCCGGCCAAATGTACATAAGACGGTCTTTCCAGATCAGTCGTCGTTTGAGTGAAAACCGGCGAGACCGTTACTCGCGTTGAGAAGCTCGCGGGTGACATGATAGCAGCACGGATGCTGTCAAATCCAGAACCCAGGGATTCTTCCATGACGTGGTAGGTAATAGGTATTGTTATCGATCTGCCTTTGTCTGCAGGTTTCCGTTCCGACTGTTAGAAAAGCAATCCATTGCGCTTGAGGATAGTGGTATAATGGTATTGAATATCACGAGAAATCATGAAACCCTCAAGATCATCATGAACAGAACTGTTCCTGCAGCCTGGTTGTATACGTGCAGGTGATAGGTAATATAAGTAGCCCGGGCTAATTCTTTTTTCTTTCTCGAAAATGAGGCTAGTGCAAAGGTCAGGCTGGCCAGGCAAGACTTCAACAAAGGAAAGAAAAAGAAAAGAAAGCTAAAGTCGCAATAGAATAAACAGCCGCCGGTGAGTAGTCCAGCACTCGTTGAAACTGCCAATCAATGGCAGAATGGATATCAAAACCCGTCCGCCCGCGACAGGTCGATCTTTCGGCAAGAGAAGGAATCAGAGTAGGCTTTCAGCTGTCAGCCCTGGTCAATACTAGCACATCAAGCAACATCAACAAACAGTTGACGAAAATGAGGGGTTGTCCTTGTGATCAGACTTCGGACAAGACAGACAGACAGGCGGGCAGTCAATGGTGGTAAGTGAAAGTTGGGGTTAAGACAGTGAGTACACAGTATAAAAAGGTACAGAAAGCAGTAGAATGACTCGAATTCCAAAGACTCGAAGCAACAACGTCTTGCCGAGATTTCTCCGAAAGCGCGGCGAGGCAAAGCATTAAATAGACAGATACACATTCCTCATAGCTAGGCAATGAAGACCCAATAAACCGCGCACCGGAGCATATATATCTATGCGATAGTGTATTGTGCGACTGACTGGGTGCTTGAATGTTGGACGGGCTCTATCAAACAATGTACATACCAGCTGTTATTGAAATAATCGCAATTGCAGCCCGCAGACAAACAGACGCAGATAAGATGCAGGCTCATAGAACCTCGCTTGCAACCGAAGGAGTGTGTAACGTGAACTTGAACCGGGGACTCGAGGAGGATGTAGCTACATGTAACATGTAAGTTCAAGCAAGAGAAGTACGTCTTGGAAGAAGAAATGTGCGAGTCAACCCGACCGGATGGATTTCTTAGTCATGCGCGCTGGTATTGAAAGATTGTACCTTGATTTACACTGTCACATCCACTTTTCGCCGGCGTTTATCAGTAAAATACCAGAAATTAGGTATCGGCCCGTACACAGCCGATCGGTCTGAAGAATGTCAGGATGCTGCATACTCACAAAAAGCAAAGAAATGCCAAAAAGAATACGTACGTAGACGTGATCAATTCAAAACACCCCAAGCAGCGGTCTCGATCTGCAGCCTGCATACATCGCCTACATCCGAAGATACTAGAATTAGTACTATAGACTAGACAGCGCAAGTTCTAAATCCGTCGCATTTACCTAGGTATACATACATATACATGTGCATCAATGACATGACTGACATCTGACCAACATCCACAAGGCTGATGCATTTTCCCCTCCAACAATCTGGGATAGACACGTAACTACTCCTGCATCCACTTTCCAGGAAGCATCCGGATGTATAATTGACACATTCTATAGCCGGAATAACAAGCAGCCATTGGTTCCATGTACGTGTCTGTAATCTAGCGCATGTCTGCAAGCGGCTCAAAGCAGAACGGCCCTGGCTCGAAATAAGCCCTATTTACTTAGCCAGATGCACGGATCTGTCGACTTGCGTCGCTAGTGTGCAGGTCCAAGTCATGTAACTGTGCTGTCAGAAACTATTAATTGCTCTAGGTAGTAATGTTTGACATGATTTTTGTATGGGAGGTAGTAGTAGATCGCGATTCGTGAGGTGAATAAGTCGACATGTCCACAAATATGGCTCTCATGACTCATAAGTCAATTAATTCGTAGCGATTGACAGCTAGACATGTAGCTAGTAGACATGCTAACTGCTACTGGTAGTCCGAGATTCGTCGCAAATATGAACTCGTCACATTTTCGCTGCCGAAGTAGCTACAAGTTACCACGCAGTTAGCATAATCAGGAAGCATAATATGTATGTAATTTCATTCGCCATGGACTGAAATGGGTCCATTCACTTAGCAGGTTATACAATTGTTCTGGAATACACCTAGCAATGATAATGAATATTCTCAGATGAGAATGACACATGTATAAGAAAGAACAACTGCATGGCAAATCAACATGTTATATTACCATCATTCATCACATAACGCCGCCCATGGTACAGTACAGGGAAAGAAAAATTAGATGATCCTGCCAAGACAGTATATATGCGTATACTATATCCTTATACGAAATCAGAAAAAGAAAAGAAAAAAAAAAAAAAGAACATTCCAGAATAGGTACCGCTCTAGTAGTCCGAGTAGGTGTCGTAGCCGCCTGGGTAGGTATATGCAGCCGCCGGGAGGGCGCCTGGTGACAGTCCTTGCGCGTTGCTTATATTGAGTCGTCGTTCTAAATTCAGTCAGCCTTAGTTAACGATGCTTCTGGAAAGAAGAAGACAGATACATACCTTTCTCAAACTCGCGCCAGCGCTTCATTGTAATTTTACTACTGTCAAATTCACCCTCGACATCTCCATGACCTCCCTTGCCCGTGTCTCCAGTCGTCTTTCGCGTATCACCCCAACTGAAATCGTCGAACTTCCAGAACGAATACACAGGCAGCACGAAATTCCAAATTGGAATCGATCCCAGGTAAATAGCCATCCAGAGAACATAAACCGGTCGGCTCGCCGTCACAACGATAAGGACACCCGGCAGACCCCAAATAAGAGCCAAGAGCACCAATGGAATGACTTGTACCGGTTTGGAAACAATAGATTTGACAATAACGTAAAAGGTCAATGCGATGGCCACGGGCAATACCAGTGAACCGAGCAGATCGATCGAGAGGACGAATTGCATACTGAAACAAAAGGTTCCACATAAACCACGCACAAGGAGAAGCTCGAAATAGTTGTGTACGGTACTGTTGATCCAACGACGACGCTGCGACAGCAGCACCATGAATTGGTCTGGCACCGTCGTTTTGCACACTGCCTGAGGCACAAAGACTTGTTTCCGTTTCGGGAATGTCCTCAGCATCAGAGTCGACAGGTAACGATCCTCACCTAGCAATAGCAGGTTCTTCTGGTGCAGGGTGTCCACAACATTCTCCGAATAATGCTCCACAACATCCGGATTGCACAAGATAGGCACCCAGTAGTTCTGGCCACCTTTCGGCGATTTTATACGGTACATGGAGAAACATCCTGGGAGACAAGAGACACCACCAAAGACCGCCTCGAATGCCTTGAGTTGGTGGTGGGAAATGTAGTATTCAAATACCTGGATCATAGTCACCCAGCTGTCGGTTTTATTGGCAATCTTTGTTTCACCGCATAGTCCCATAATCTCCGGGTCCTTGACCATGGCCGAGGCCATGTGCGAGACACTGTCCGGGAACACCTTTGTATCGGCGTCGACCATGAGGATAATCTCGTAGAAATCAGGTGATATACCGGTAATATTCCAGAACCCATTAAACATTTCAAATTCAAGCTCCGTCATGCGCTCGTCAAACATGACCTTTTGCAAAAATGACATGAGGATGATCTGACTATCACGCTTACCACGGTTGCCAGGTTTGGACTGGGTTTCCTCGGCTGGAGTACCGCATTTAACCACCACAAGCATCGGTACCCGTTGTTGATTTTCTGGTGCAATGCTTGATGTCTGACCGTAGTCATAAAAGCCGGCGTAGATCTTGGCCATGTTATGTCTCTTGGAACCAGACGCAACAGCCACATAGGAATGGGGCTTAACTTGTTCAGGCGGCACAGCAAAATCGCACATCATGCCCAGCACATAATCAGGGGTGGACTTTTCCTCGCCCTGTCCTTTGATGATACCATCACAGATAACAATAATAGTCTTGTGGCTGTTGGGGTAATCCGTCAAAGCAATCGAGTCTAGGGTGGATCGAATACCCTCTTCACCTTCGGAGTAGCATGTAACTAGACAGAGACAATGAGCCAGAGGGAATCCAAACGGCTGCCATTCGGGTGGCGGCTGCGGAACGACATTTTCGTGGATGAATCCTGCAGGCCCCTCACTAGAACCCATAACCGTCGAGTTTCTCTGGTCGTATTGGGACATCATCAGACTCGTTCGGCTGTCAGCGGCGGCAGCATTGTGACGCGACATCGCGTCCACGCTCAACGACCCATTACTACTATTTCCACTCAGTTTGTACATCGAACTGGCTGTTGTAGCGGTGGGCACTAGACGAGATGTAGAATTTTGGCTAACCATGGTGAGTGGTTGGGCCCTCGTCCTAGCACTATCGCCACCCAACGCATAGGGGCTTGAGAAACGAGACGTAGTGGGCAAGAAAGTTGCGCGCTTCCTAGCTGTCTTCTCAGGGACAGGCGGGTCGGCGAGACGCGGTGCAGGACGATAAATATCGTCTGACCAGTCTTCGATTTGCTGAGCACGAGCCCGACGATCCGTCGGACCCGTGGACTTTGGGAGATCGTACTTTTTGGAGAGAAACCAGTGGAAAATGCAGGCCATAACAAACCTCGCAATCACGACAGACAAGATGAAAACCAACGAGACGTAAAGAACGACCTTAGAAGCAATGCAGCCAACGGTTTCCGTGTCTATGGTTCCAACTCTGATAACTTGAGATAGACAGTTTGCGATACGCCTGTCTTCCGAAGACTGGAATACATATGTGATATCGACTCCACGAATGTCCGCGTTCTCCCTCATCTCTGTGAAAGTTTCAGGGTAGCTCACTTGGGAAGTATTGAGCCAGGTGAGTAGGTCAAGATCCAGGACATTTCCCGAATACACCACGAGGTTGCGACTCTTGTTCTTAACGCCTTCCCAGGTAAAATAGACATCGCCGGAGCTTTTCAGGCTGTAGAATGAATCTCGGGCATTGGCCGAAAGATGGCACATGTATCCGAGGTAAGGCGGGGTGGTTGTGTTGACAGTGGACGAGCCGTCTTGATTGAAGGCCTGGCAGGGAAAGTACCAGGCGAGGTCGCCATTACTATTGGTAGGAATGTCCGAGCCATCGGCGACTGTGATAACGTCTTTGCACGCACCGTTGACATTCTGGAACAAAAAGCTGCCGTCTTGCCCGCCATATTTGTGAGGTAGATCGTACAAGACGTTAGAGCCAGCAGGAACTCCGTAGGCGGCGGGGTGCTCAGATCTAGACAAGTCATAAGCTTCGCCATGGAATATCATGTAACCGCTGTCGACAGTGTTGGCCTCTAATCGCACGCCCCCCGGCTTGCAAACTGCGGCGGTGAAGCCAAGGGTGATAAAGCCAACGAAGCCACAACACAGCGCAATCACGCCTATCAAACCCATCTTCTCCCGCCACGCTCGGCGCTGATCTGGTTTCCTCATACCGAGACACATCAGGACTAGGTCGGGGGCCCAGAATGTGAGCACCACACAGTATGCGTACCATGGGCTGGGAGGCGTAACTTGCTCGCGGGCCTTTTGCTGGCGCTTCTCCTCGGTTCCAATATGCTTTGAATTTTTCCGATAAAGTCTTCTTCTCTTGTGGCGAGAGCTCGGGGCTCGTTCGATTCGTTCCATAGGTTCGTTCAAATTGCCCTCGAGAGGATATGCGTAAGTTTTAGTGCCCGTCTTTAGAGAACTATCAGTACTCTCGGTTTCGGCAGGGCCGTCCAGCACGGGATCGTGACCGGTTGTTGATGGATATGTAGTCATGTTATGATTCTGGGCGTGCTGTTGGTAATGGTAATTGGGATGATCAGGGCCTATTTGGTTCCTCTCCGGGCGGACCAGCGTTTTCTTTCTGCTTAAACCAACAGGAGGTTCTTGTGATATCGAGGCTCCTCGTCCTCGCGAGGACGAATGAGAGACGTGCCTTCCATGTCCTCCATGACGCCTGGGGGATGTAGGGGTGTACGCGGATGGAGCAGCGTCAGGATAGGAGCCGGACTCAAGGTCATGGCGGCGCCGTCGCGACGAGTCTCTGCCCGACTGGCGACTCTCTGAGCGCCGCGAGGTTGAGGCGTTGTCTGGTCTTTGAGGTTGTGACATTATGGAAATTACCCCGGGGATCTATCCGATGAAAGGAATGTCAATTTCGTGTCCACATTCCACGGTACGGGTCAAGCACAAAATCTTACCACGTTTTGACCCGCCCAGTCGCAACACAAAAATCAATGAAACCTTTTCCTGTTCTTTTTGTTTTTTTCTTTTCTCCAAATCAATAGATTTTCAAGCTGCCGACATTTGAAAAGTCGGGTTTGGGATGCGATGCTGATTTGTTGCACCGAGCTAGATTTCGATAAAAGTATACTGCCAGCCAGGAAATAAAAGCGAATTCGTTATGGCGATGAATAATGATAGGTTTCGTCTAGACAAACGCAGTTCACGAAGGCCGAGGAAAGATGTCGTACGGGCTTTACACGCACGTATATATTTTGCCGACCGCGGTATCAGCGATAGAACGGCGAGGAAGAACGGCGAGGTGTGCGCAGTTGAAGCAGGCTTGCAAAACGAACGAGCAGACAAAGAAAGAGACGATGAATATGTATGCTATGTATGGTTGTATGTACAGCAGGAAGGCTCAACGAGCGGCCGTGCCAAAGGAGAACCTGCCCGCCTTCTCTTGGTCTGCAAAGAGAATCGGGGGTGAGAAAGCGAGTGATGGTTGCAGTCTGTCCTGCTAGATGGGGGCAAGCGAGTGAAGGGATCGAAAAAGAGAGATGGTCGTGGCGTCGCAGCGGAAGAAACGGAGTTGGCAAGCGCAACGCAGCACTGAGACACAGAAGGGTCAGGGGCGGCGCCAAATCACGGGACCGCGACGAGATAATCTTTAATCTTATGTCATGCAAGATCCTTCGACTCGCTAACTAACTACGGTGTATGTACGTGCGTTCTGGAAAACGAGAGGCAAGGCTAATTAATCTATTTTGATTACACGGGGCTCTGGCATTGTTTAGCTGATCTCTACTAGCATCAACAAACAGACCAGGGTGTTTTCAACGGCGAGGCAGAGTTTTCGACATGGCGTCCGCCATCCACGGAGTACTTGGCCTCCAGTTCTTATGAAAATTGTTTATTGACAAAGCTGGCTGCCCTGGTTCTCAGGCCGCAGCCAATCGAAAGCACGCAAAGATGACCGATTCGGCACTAGCCGGGCTGCGGCTGTTTCTATTGGCTGTGATTCGTGGGGCCGTGGACAGTGGCCAGTGCTTCTGTCGGGGAAGCCAATCAGATAACGGGAGCTGCGTCACGTTATTTGTACTATTTTTGCTGGCTTGTCGCTCCGAAAATAGCATTTACTATGCCTGATTCATGCATACATAGATCAGAACGTTCAATAGAAAAACGCAATATTGAATATATATATCAGACCGCGTGTACCTGAATTTAAGCATTTCTATCTACTGAGATGGCGACTACCTATCTGCCACTTACCAAGGAGTCTTCTTTGCTCGTATTCGGAATTTCTGGCGCCAAGGAACTCGGTACTGATGAGGCTGACCACGGCATTTGAATTTGAATTTGGATTTGAGCGCATTGCGGAGTACTCCGTATATGGACCAAAAGGGCTCGGTGTGGAGCACAAAATAATGTCCGATCCAAATGCCAAATTCAATCGTCTGTGTTAACCTAAGAGCAGTCGCAGCAGTACTCCGTAGTGATGGCCATAAGAACTTAAGAAGTCATCCCTGGATGATCCGTCTGATGCGGCCGCGCAATAGAATGACGATGACTTGTGGCCACCCAATTCGAGACTTTTTTTAGCCGCATTCAGCATATGGAGCAATAAAGCATACGAGCGAAGAAAAAAAAAAGCTAGTGTGAAGTTAAGCACGAACTTCCAAGGCATCGCTGGGCAAAATGCCAAAAGTTAAAACACTGTCTCAGACTAGTCCATATCGGGCCTAGCCGGCTTACCTTGGGGGTCCTCTCGCCCAGAGTGCTGCTGCATAGGAGAATAACCGGCCAATAATCGCAACCTCTTAACGACGAGCGCTTCCTGCTTGAAAATTTTCGTTCGAACCAGCCCTGCTAACGGGTATTCTGAATATGCACAGGGGCGTGGCCGTTGGAACCCAATGAGCTGACAAGCGCTGCGGATAAGCGTGCAAAAATCAAAAAATGGGCTGACTGAGGAGAAGCCTTATCGTTAAGGTGTCGCCCCACCGGTGGCAGGGTTACACTTTGCTCTCCAGCTTGCATGCATCGTGAAAGCCGGCATTGAAACCTGGGATGGAATTGATATTCTGTGTCACCGATGATGCTATCGAGCAGACTGCACAGCACAAAGGCATTGACGAGACGATTCTCGGCGTGGTTGACGACGGATCCGCGATCGTCGTTTAATCCGAGTTGATCGGTATATAACTGCCAACTAGGAGGGGGAGTACGTACGACGCACTCGTCTCCTGGGACTACTGTCTGACTCTTAGGCCAAGGCTTGGTAGTTATACGTAGCTCATCCCAATTTCCAGTCCTTCCTGCCTGTCAACGAAGACGCTTTGTCTCATACCGCTGCACGTTCTCTGGATATACGTCTGCTCGGCCAAGGTTATATCCATCAGCGCACCCGCTCGGATCCAAAGGTTCGACAAGCTCGAGTGGAGAACTGGTACGCACAGGACCCAAACGAAGTAAAAAGAAAATAAATTGTCTTACGAGGCCCGCAATTCTGGCACCTGAATCGAGCAGACGCTCGGAGTATACGGCCACTTTAGTCGGTGCAGCTAGAGGCACGTCGTATTCTATGCAGGCGCCCCCGCCAATGGTGAGATGCACCAGAAACACCTGTCGAAGGCACACAGCTTGGCTGTTTTTCCTTTGCGCCGGCTGGTCGCAATATATATGATATTGTAGACACGCAATAGGAGACCGGGAGCACACTGGTAAGCGAAAACAAACACAGAGCACAGCCAATTCATAAAATCTAATGCCTGCATTGTCTGGCTTAATACACGGTAGCACTCAGCACAGCACCTGCTTGCTACTCGAGTACGTAACGCCCACTAATGCTACTGTAAAGTGCATGACTAGGTGCTAGCATTCTTAATTTTCATCGCCATTTTTAGTGTTTTATCGTTATGGTACTATTAATGAACGAATTAAATTGATTATTAAATTCAGCGCTTGTTGCTCCCCGGCGCTCTGAGCCTGAGGCTGCCGTAACTTTCTGGACAAACAACTTTTGGCCGCTTCCGTCAGCCTCCCTCCTTCCCTCTCGCTGAAACACCCTCCAACCGCCTTCTTTCTTTCTTTCTCTCGCTCGCTCGCTGGTGGTCAACTGCCAGAATCCTATTTCCATTCGCTTTCGACGCTCGCTCCGGAGGGGGGAGCCTCTCTTGATTCGTTTCTTTCCGAGGTCGGTTGGTTGTGTCTGCGGTGCAAAGTAAGACTCCCGCGCCTTCCACCAGCGCCCCTGCAGTCGTGCACTCGACATGTCTTTTACCCATAAGAATGCACGCACAGTGCCATGAGCTGCCATCGGTGTACTGATTCTGCTACTCTCTGCTACAGGTCCCGGTGTGACGTCCCAGGAAACCCACCGCTATCGCTTTATTTGTTTGTACAGTACTGTTTTATCCTATTTTCAATCGACCGTCTGTTCTTCGCACCGAACTCGCCATTGCCAACGAGTTACAACGTGCTTTGTTGTTTTCCTTTGACAGAACGAAAACGTTCTTGCTCCTTGCTCGGTCCCGGCACTTCCGGTCAGCCTCTGGGTCCATGATATAGTGACTTGTCTGTGCACGGCGAAGTACAAAGAATCCGTCGGTCACTACTCGACTGAGCAGTGACTCGCTATCCCATTTGACTCCCCGCCAAAAGCACATTGAGACGCAATGGCCACTCCAGTCGACGATGTCGTGATTCGCCCTTCTTCGATCTCTCCTCCGCCGCCTGTATATCTACGATCATCCCCTCCGCCCCAGTCAACAACCGCAGGCGCCTCCCCCGACCACAATATCACCCCTTCTGCTGACCAAGCTTCGTCAACACCAATGCCCAGAAAAGCGGCTCCGTTAGCTGCCTTGACTATCAACCATGAACCGCATATTCAACGTGCTCCTCAATCGCCCGTGCGAATCGATGCCTCGGTCTTTAATCCGCAGGCATCTAGTGCCGTGATTGAAGACTCCGATGACCATATTATCCACCGCTCGTTAGACCTGGACTTTTCGCTATCGAACATGAAGATTTCGGAGCCCGTTGGTGTGGATGCGTCTGCGCCGAAAACCGCCCTTCCACCTCGATTCGATTCCATGCCGCCGGCATCCCCTCACAACGTAGCTGACCGTCATACGTCCGCCAGTACTGGTTCGTGGTCGATAGTAGGAGGCAATGAGAGGGATGACGGTTCGAAGCGACCATCCACCGAACGTCCAGAGTCCGCTTCGAAAGCCTATCATAATTCTAATTCGTCAGACGCTAGTCTAGCAAGTTCACAGCAAATGGACTTTCAGCCTCTGCAATATCACCATCGACCCTTTCGTGAATCACCAACAGGCCGCCGCTCGGGTTCATCATCTGCAGAAAACCTCCCACATACCAATCAATTGCTTTCCCCAGCAAATCGCATTTATGGGGCGGGAGGGGTCTCGCGCCCATTGTCTGTCTATTCCTCCACATCTGATCTGCGAGCTCGCTCTCCAAATGGTTCTTTTATCAACCTACACGGCCGTCGTGCGTCTGGTCACTCCCCGGATGCCCGCCCAAAGTCGACTTATGTAGAACTTTTGAATACCCCATACCCACAACAGGTGCCGTCGCCTGCCGCGAAGAACAACGACCATCTGCGAACGTTGTTGGGAAATAACGTCTCGTTGTTGAGCCATAAACAAACATTTGAAATGTATCTAGCCAATGTCAAGAAGACCAACGACCCGGCCGTTCAATACGAGTTTGCTGTTTTCATGATCAGTGCCATTCAGGAGGAAATGTACGCCAAAGAGGACGAGGACGTGAAAACGATCTCGGTCGATAAAGAGAAGGATAAGGATGTATCGCCGGACATCACACGGGCTCGTTTGTTGCAAGAGGCAAAGGCGATTTTGCAGAGGCTCTCGGATCGCAGCTATCCCTTTGCACAATATTATCTAGCTGATGGATTAGCATCTGGGCTCTTCAGCAAAGGCAAAGTGGATTATGATCGTGCACTGCCCCTTTTCGTGCAAGCTAGCAAGTATGGTCATGCAGAAGCGTCATACCGCGCTGGCCTGTGTAACGAATTCGGTTGGGGATGCAGACTGGATGCTATGAAAGCTGCGAATTTCTACCGGGCGGCTGCGACCAAGAATCACCCCGGTGCCATGTTGCGTCTCGGCCGAGCCTGTCTTTCGAAGGATCTGGGTTTGGGAAATCGTTACCGGGAGGGATTTAAATGGATGAAACTCGCTACGGATGCGGCTGATTTCCAGTACAACTCAGCCCCGTACGAGTTGGGATTGTTACATGAAACTGGTTTTGGAGCAGATATTTTCAAAGACGAAGCATATGCCGCTCAGCTGTTTACGAAATCAGCCGACCTTGGCCACCCAGAGGCAAACTTCCGAATGGGCGAGGCATACGAGCACGGCTATTTGAACTGTCCTCACGATCCTGCATTAAGTATCCATTTTTACACAGCGGCTGCCCAGTTGGAACACCCACAGGCTCAGATGGCATTGTGCGCGTGGTATCTGTTGGGTGCAGACCCTATCCTGGAGAGGGACGAGATGGAAGCGTACGAATGGGCCCGCAAGGCTGCCGAACAAGGTAAGAAATCCATTGAAAGTTTATAGCAGAGTTGAAGCTAATAAATAATTGCAGGACTGGCCAAGGCTCAATACACCGTAGGCTTTTTTACGGAAAGTGGGATTGGATGCCGACGTGATCCCCTCGAAGCCAATGTTTGGTATGTGAAAGCTGCCGATCAAGGCGAGGAGAGGGCAAAACACAGACTGGCTGCTATCCAGGCGGCGTCAGATGGAGCAAATCCTGTGTCAGCAGCGGCGAAGCCTCGAAAGAAGGGCAACGATAAGCGTTCCTCAGAAGGGAAAAGTAAGCTTTGTTCTGGTCTTTTTTTTTTCCACGATATCTCTAACCTGCGTATAGAAGAAAAATCGAAATTCCTTGGCATATTCTAAGCTCCTGCTTATAGATAATGTCCATTCGTCTTATACATAATATCACCACTTGTCTACATTTGATTGCTCATCGTTCTATTGCATCTCATTTTTCGTGCGAGCGCCTTCTCAACAGCGAAATTTCATTTTCTGCGGACGCCTGCTTTTCCGATACCTCATACAACCACGTCTCACTCGGACAATTGGACTATATTTTGACTTCTTTTCTCTTTTTTGGCCATTTCCTCCATAACGTGCGGGAAAAAACCATCATCTCCGAGACAGACGATCTATCAAAATCATGCCAACGTCAATTTTACAAGTTTACATACAACATTCCACAAACAACGATCATATACATATCGACACCGCCCTTACATGACCAAGGATCATATCATTGTTTCATGCCTTTTTCTTACTATTACTACTGTTATTAATTCGACGAGGGAATGGAAGGGTGTGTGAATAAAATACATTTTAATATACGAACCAAGACTTGGGCAAACTTCATGATGCAAGTTGGCCAATTTACAGCATGTCTTGAATCAGGTTCTTGTCTTTCTCCATTTCGTTCTGTTTTCAGGGGTGTTCAAGCATATAGGAGTTTTGATCTGATTTTTGCCTGCTTTGTAATGAAATCATGCTCTTTTTGTCTCACGCATATAGCTACCAGTTAGGTATATATAATAGTATAATACAGCAATTTAGCGTTATTCACTTGCATTCACTCACATTCATGTAGGCACTTCTCGTCAACTTCATTCATTCTATCTACCTAGTACTTAGAAAACCCTGAGATGTATATTTTCCATAGAGATCTAATTTTAGTACCCCCTCCTCCGCTGAAACACATTAACCAACTTCCCCCCCTCCTCCAGCCTCTCCAAATTCAACCTCAACACATCCAGCGCCCGCTCGTAATACTCCTCCCCAACCCAGCTCACATGCGGACTGACCTGAATCCCCTCCACATCCCACAACGGATGGTCCTTCGGCAGTGGTTCAGGATCTGTAACATCCAGTGCCGCGCCGCGAATCGTCTTGCCGCGCACCGCGTCGATGAGTGCGGACGTATTAACGATGGGTCCACGCGATATGTTTGTTAGGAAGCCTTTCCTTGGCCCAGAAGCGGAAGAGGAAGAGGAGGGGGACCAAGCCTCGAATTCTTCCTTATCAAACAGGTTTGTGGTTGCTGGCGTCAGTGGGAGCGAGATCACCACGTGGTCTGGCTTTGTGCTCGAGAGGAATTTTCGAAGCTCCTCTTTGGTGGTGCCGTGGTGCCATTCCACGGGCAGCGTGCCGTCTGGATCGCCTGTGCCTGGAACGATGTATCCGCTGTCCTTGCGGGATTCAGCGGTGTTTTTGGCTGAGGCTGTGTAGGCGTAGATCTGCGCGCCGAGGGAGGCTGCGATGCGGCCGACTGTTACAGAATTAGCTAAAGAAGCGTAAAGGGGAGAGAAGAGAGGACAAACCCTGCCGCCCAATACTCCCATACCCCAAAATGGCAACTTTCTTGCCCACATGGTCCGTCAGTCCGGACGGCGCGTACTTGCCCGCATTGATCCACTCGTGTCTCTTCTGCGCTTCGTACAGCGCATGGTAGTTGCGCGACGAGACGAGCCAGTTGAGTAGGATGTACTCGGAGATGGGCGGGCCGTGGATGCCTGAGCTGGTGGTTAGGGGCAGGTTGGTGCGTGTAACGTAGGGCTCTTTGAGCATCTGGTTTACGCCGGCGGAGAAGGTGTGGATGAATTTTATGCTGGTTTTCAATTAGACGAGAATTGAGAGAAATAGGGGTGGTGGGTAATGTACTTAGGTATGCTCTCAGGAAGAGGCAGGTATTTTCTGGTGTTGAGTGCGATGACGGTCGCTTTGGCGAGGATGTCTATGTCACTGTCAACAAAAAACCAATCTTGTAACTATTTTTATATAGTATAATCAGATATATTTTACCCTTCGGCACAGTCTCTTCAAAAGGCTTCGAGATATCCACCGTCAACACCGTGACTTCGAGATGGGGAAACTGTCCACGTATCTTGTCGTGGTATGAGTCTGGCCAGTCTGCCGCTCGCAGTATCAGCAGATGGTTGAGGTCGCTGTGGAAAAAGCCTGCTTCGCCCATTGTGTCGTCTATAATATTTCCTAATGCTAATATAGAAAAAATGGATCAAAAATAATTATAAGATGAGAAGATGAGCTATGTAGCTCATTAAATAGTGGTGCGGGGATCGTGTGATATGATAAGGATAAGCTGCAAAAATCAAGCACAGCCATTGGCTGCTGAAGCTGTCACTTCAGTCGAGCATTGTGCAATGGCTGCACACAGAGCTGCGTGATTTCGACATCAATCCACAGGGCCTAGGGTAGCATGGTAACTTTGGTAGTGTGTTAGTGTTTTGGTGTTTTGAAATAATCGAATCGTGACAAGTCACGTGACTTCAGGGCGCCTTCCCGATTAGGCAACTGGCTGGTGGTTGCTTCCTGAGGCACGCGTGACAGCAGTGGGAAGCTCTGTTTGTCTTTTGTCTTTGTCTTGCTAAGAGCACACTCGTCGTCAACTCTTTACTCCTTCCATCTTCCCTTTGTCTATCTTCACGCATCAACCCCTCACTTTGTCCATCTTCACGCTCACCCCATCACAATACCCTCTTAGGAGGAGGAGCACCAGCCATGGAGCTGCCTTCAGCTTCCACCCCTGATGAGTTCAAGAATCTGCTTAGTCTTAGCAGTGAGATGA
Source organism: Penicillium sp. OUCMDZ-019 (assembly GCA_011750695.1). NCBI lineage: Eukaryota > Fungi > Ascomycota > Eurotiomycetes > Eurotiales > Aspergillaceae > Penicillium > Penicillium sp. OUCMDZ-019. The sequence goes on along the minus strand of WTTZ01000062.1, from coordinate 130,058 downwards.
CCTTTCTCCTGGGAGTTTTGAGTCTGCTAGGCTCTGGTAATTCGGACTTTGTGTACCCTGAGTTCTTCGAATTGCTTTCCCAGCAGAATCCTGATATCATGAAACCATGCCCTGATGGTTTCAAGTAAGTACACTTTATCCAACCTGAATACGTAGACGTTGCTGACAGCTCGCTCGCTATTATAAGATTGGAGGACACTTATCCAGGCTTCGTGGATAGATACGTTCTCCAGCCATGGACGACCATAGAACACAAGCTCATAGCCTACTATCCACGATGGGATAAACTTGGTTTTCTGCGTTGCTTGAATCTCTCGCAGAAGACAAAGGTATTCGCAGCTATGGCTAGAGCAATGAGAAAGCTCTTCCCTGAACAGTATGGCGAGACTAGTATGTATTTGAAGTGGGAGGCTTGCGAAAAGTATGCAGGCCATGTCATCGCCTTTGCTGCACATTGGCGTAGGTTTGACAGGGAGAGAGAAACAATAGAGGTGCCATTGGACTTTGTTTACCTGCTGCGCCATTGTGCAGGGTAAGTTTGGTTGCCCTTGATTCATCCTTCATTGTCCATCGCTTACACAGTGGCAGATACCTTCGTGAAATCAACTCTCGTGGCAATGCTATTGCCATGGTCGATATCGCGTTGACGATTTTGAGAACTCAGGACTTTTCTTCGCCGAAAGTCGAGGCCGAAAGCGAAATCAAATCCGAGATCAAAACTGAAGTCAAATCCGAAATCAAATCCGAAACGGAAATCGAAGTCAAAACCGAATTCAACATCGACGTCCATCATCTCAGCGACGAGCTTCAATTGCTCATGTCTCATTTACTGAGTATTCAAGCCTCTGTTGCGATTCAGCTCGGTGATTATACTACAGCTGCAGTAGCCAATTCACTGTGTCTCAACCTCCGGAAATTCAAAGATGCAGCACCTTACTACAAGACATATCTGATGGATTGTGTTTCGATCAACTTGGCGTCTTGGGCCGCTGCAACAAATGAATGCGAAGAAGCAGTGAATTTGTGCAATCAGGTTTTAAATCAAGCCCAGGAGCATGGAGCGGGGACCCCTGAGGCTAGAGACATAACAATGCGTGCAGCTACAATGGCAGGCAAAATCCACATCTTCCTAGAAGAGTTTGGCCAGGTGGAAAACGTGCTTAACCTTGCAAGCTTTATCTTCAACCCGGCTATTGACAACCCAATGTACATACGAGCGATTTACCATGTACGCGGGACTTTGTATTATGAGCTGAAAGATTTGGAGAAGGCCAGACACCATTTCACAAATGCCATGCTTCCCCAACAGTATGGCGCAATCATGCACTTATCACTGCCGGACCAAGAGCGCACTATCAGCATCTATTACAAATTGGCACTGATAGACGTGGAAGAAGATAGGGCTAAATGTGCTATGTGAGTCTACGAAACTTCGAAGCTTATTTTATTTTGTGGGCAATTTCCTGACTAATCTGGTCTCTATATAGAACAAAACTCCGTTGGGCCTTGGATATGTGCAGGGGCCCGCCGTACTTTAAAGTATGGAACGGCCTCCTGCACTTGCTCTTCGCAAAAACCCTGAAAAAATTCCCCAATTACATCCCTATGACATTTGGACAGGAGACAGACACTGTGATCGAACATGAGAGAGAGGCAAACAAAGTGTTCGACGATTTGAAATCCTTAGGATGCCAGGAGCCTACAGCAGATCAGTTCTTGTTGTTCGTACCATGGGATCTGTGTTGATTTGGCATTGTCGATTCCCAAAATTGCCATGCTAATCACTTGGTCCAACAAAAGTCATGTTTTATTTTTCCTTCTGCTTCTAGTTTAGAGTCAAACTATCATAGGCTACTGCCTACAATCCAGCTTTTATTCTCTCCCGAACAACCGACAAGGGCACATCTTCCTCATCGTAAAACTCGGCATCCTCATCAACACCGAAATCATCTAATCTCTCCCCCTCTCCGTTTCGCCAGGCTTCTTCGCCTTCATCAAAATCAACATTGCGGCCTGATCCATGTTCATCCCCCGACTCTCCTTCTTCAGCAGCAACGTCTGCATCATCATTTTCTTCTTCCTCTTCTCCTACCAACTCAGCATTTTTACCATCAGACTTTTTATCTTCCTTATATCGATCATGAAACTTCTTACGCCGCCGAATATCGCCTGAAGTGGTATTAATGTCGATACCTCGGCGTGCCATATCTTCCTCCTGACGTTTCCTGAAAGCTTCAATTTCGTCGGCAGCAGAGTCGAAGTGAGGGATTGTGAATGGATCGCCTTCTCCCACGACTGGTCGTGATCTTCGCGGGATGCGATCTGGGTCTGGTGGCGGCCAGGACACACTTGGATCTGGAAAGGAGTCAGTAATGAAAACAATATTGGATGATTGGTGAATTACCTTCGAATCCATTGACTTCATAGTTCAAGCCGGACTTTCGATCGTATGTTGCTGAAAAAGGCCAGAACCAGCTGATAATCTATAAAGAAGCAATTAGATCAATCCCTTCAATTTTAATGCATCTAAAAGATGAAAAATAGTGGGGAAAAGACATACATTCGAACTCCCACCCATCCCAGCTCGAACATTACTAAAAATGCCAATATCATACGGAAACTCCTGCTTCCTAATCCTGACTTTGATACCATCCGGCCCGTCAAGGTAGCCGCCAAAATAACGCGCTCGTCGGAGCAGCGTCTTGTGGCGCTCAATCTCCCAGGACTCAATGGTACTGACATTCGAGCCGAGAGACCAAAGGCTGCGGAGTAAGAGTACCACAAGCGCAAATAGCGTCATGCTATTGACGACTGTGAGGATGAAGAGATGGCATAGCACTGGTATGCTGGGGCCGAGGTACTGTTAGAAATGTTAGCCTCTTCTTCATCTCTCGATTTTGGATTCACTGACAAAAGGCAAGTGCCTGTTCTCCCACAGAACGCTGACTCGGGTGAAAATGAATGATTCAAGATAGATCATGGACACAACAGCGTAGAATAAGAAACGCATAAAGTGCGGGAATGTGAAGTGAGACACGCAGTTTTGTGTCCATGGGCAATGGTGGTCCATTTTTGGTATGCATCTATAATCTGATTAGCTATGCCATTTTTTCTAAACAAAAAATTCATTCGATGAATTCTAAACGAATAGATTGGCAGAGGGCATACCGTTGACACGTCTTGCAGTGATGTGCTCTCGGCGGCTTAAAAGCGGCGCACTTCCTGCACCATCGCTGCCGAGCCGAAACATCCTCGTCTTCCCTATTTTTATTCTTCGAAGCAGAAGAAGATGTTGACTTTGGCTCCCAATCCTTCGGTATGCGGCCCGGGTCTACAGTGCAAGCGCGGTAATAGCAGATCCATATACAAGCCACCAGCGCGTTGAACTTCCATGTCTCAGCCTTACTGAGCGGCCCTGGCTCCAGGAAATGGAAGAGAAACTGGGATGAATAGGCAAGAAAACTTATGAGCGCGCTGACGGCGGGAATCGCCAAGAACCCGACGTTGAGCGATTCGCCTGCCATTGTGAATTGCTGGACATACTATTTATTCAGGGGGATGGGATGAGGTGTCGTTGATGGCGGATCACAAATCATTTCTTACGATCCCGGCTAGTTGCGGATTGATGCCTGATCTGCAAGGCATAGATTCTGTGGGCCTCGTGGTATCGTATCGACGCGGCATGTTTCGTGATTGTCAGGGTGTGCATGTTTTTATAATTCTCGCCATCATGTTAGTTTGGCGATAAGTATAGAAATGAAGCAGTATTTCCATCTGCGTGATGTCGATCACATGACTTCGCGTGTCGGTCGCGGTCGCTCTTTCCATTCCCAACTTTGAATTGAATTGCATCTTGACGGCCACAAACAACGTCAAGCCTGAACGAAGAAGGCCTTCAACATGCCAATTGCCGCGCTGCCCCCTTCGACAGCCCAGGCAATTGGCTCGTCTTCAATCCTGCCCGACCCGTGCAGCGTCGTCAAGGAGCTAATAGACAACGCGCTGGACGCCGGCGCAACATCCATCTCGGTGGAGATCTCCCAAAACACCCTTGACGTGATAACAGTCAAAGACAACGGCCACGGCATTGCGCCGGCAGACTTTGACTATGTCTGCAAACGGGCATATACGAGCAAAATCCAGACGCTGGACGATCTAAAAAACCTCGGTGGCCAGTCGTTGGGTTTCCGGGGAGTGGCTCTCGCAAGCGCCGCCGACATGGCTGAGAGTCTGACTGTTACTACGAGAACGAAGAATGAAATTGTGGCTTCGGTGTTGAAGTACGATAGAAAAGGGCAGCTGATCAGGTAATGAGCTGAGTATCTATCTCTGTAGCAAAGAGATCTGTAAAATTGATGTTGATCGTGGCAGCACCGAAAAAGCATCTCATCCTGTCGGAACTACTGTATGTTTGACGGGGTTTCTGAAGACCATCCCTGTTAGAAGACAGACTGCAGTGAAGAGTGCTTCTAAAACCATTACCAAGTTGAGGAAACTTCTTCAAGCCTATGCAATTGCGAGATCGGCTACGCGTTTGTCTTTCAAAGTCTTGAACAGCAAGACCGACAAAGATAATTGGACATATGCGCCATCGACAACTGCAAACATCACTGATGCGTCTCGCAAGGTCGTTGGCGTCGAAATTACCGGGCAATGTGTCTGCAAATCTTGGCCAGAGGATATTGATGAAGAGTCCGAGATTTCAATTAAGTTGCTTGCCTTTTTCCCAAAAGCAGATGCTGGTAAGTTGTTTCTCTCCTGAGTAGTCAATTTCTCTCTGATATAAAACAGACTTTTCCAAGATCGGCTCTTCTAGTCAATATATCTCCGTTGATGGCCGTCCTCTGTCGTCTGTTAGAGGCACGTCAAAGGAGATTATCCAATTATACAAGTCTCACATTCGCTCTGCGGCGAAGGCTAGTGGCATTACATCGTTGTCAGAGCCATTCCTCTGTTTGCACATCTCATGCCCTAAAGGTTCTTATGATGTGAATGTAGAGCCTGCAAAGGATGATGTCCTGTTTGCAGAACGAGACGAACTTATCAAGCTGTCGGAGGAATTCTTCAAAGCAAATTATGGGGAGACGGAGAAAACCCCCGAAGCTACAGAAAAACCACCCGCTCCTGTCAATGGGTTCAACCTTTTATTACGGCAACCTGCTACACAAGAACCTATTTCTCCCCCATCCACCAATCACATTCCTGCTATCACAAATATTTCACGACCTACCAAGCGGACGCCACAAGCGAATTTACAAGCTTCTACTCCAAGCGAGGACGTCTCACCTGAAATTGACAACGGCGAAACATTAGCATATGATAATAGCCTAAATCCTTGGTCGATCACCAAAACGCATTTCTTCAATACGTCGCCACAGTCGAGCAGAGAAAATCAGTTTGTGACACCGACTAGGCGAGGTTTCGGGAGGCGTACCGCTGGAGAACATGCAGAAGCCACACAGTCCAGTCCCTCTGATATTTCAGGCCCATATTCTCAGATTTCTTCACCAGAAGATAGGAATTTATTGCCTCAAAGGTCCAGTTCGAATTCTGTAAGAGGTCGCGGCTCCAGAAATGTTCCTAGAGCCTCGAGAGAACGTGGCGGAGAGCGATACGGAAATGGCTCACTTGATGCATGGTTCACGAACAATAACGGACCCACATTGCGTATAGAACAAGTAGGCGATGTCATGGAAACAGAGAGTGTCATGCTTGATGATTTTGACACCGACGACCCTGACGAGCATTCTCCTGAGACAGTCCATAGACCTTTCAGAGTTCCTCTACCGCACGAGAGACGAGATTCGTCAAATCAATCACCGGAAAAAAGGCAAGGGGTTTCAGTCATTGAAGAATGGTTATCACAGCATCATCAAGCTTCCCCTATTAGTGAAAAAGGTCATACTGCGATATCTGACAGTCAAGAAACGGAAAGGGCCCTCGACTTCGAGCGCAGGAAACGAGAGGCTAATCTCGCACATCGACAGCAACTACAAGACCGGCAACGGTATTTGACTACTCCAGCGAGCAGCCAATCTGCATCAAAATCTCCACATAACAATCGATATTTGGCGGCAAAGGCAGCTCTTTCTCAGCATACCCCACAAAACCAACCGGTTTTATTACATCAGCAGAAGGTAGCATTTCCGTCGACTGACCAACTGTTGATTGAGGATGTGCCGACGAAAGAGAATGATCCGCGAGTATATCTGATGCGTCATCAATCTGAGCTCCAGAAAGAATCTTCCATGCCACAAGTGAATGCTGGAGCAGGAAAAGCTACAAAACGAATACCCACACACCGCTTACCTCTAGAGAAGATCCCCAATGGATATGATATCCACAACCTCGGCCTCATCCTCAGTGTGCCTTCTTTGGAACAGCTAGCCGAACAATGCAACTATATGGCAGGCGTTGACTTTTATGTGTCTGGGGAAGGTAAAGATATGAGCTGCCACTCATTCAATTCACTTCATAATCCTGACCTCTCCGGGACATGCAAGGTGTGGGAAACCACATTAGAACATCTGATCAACAAAAACTATCGTCGGAAAGACGTCGATTTGTACGGTCCTGCTAATGGATCTGACGACGCGCTGCTCGAAAATCTCGATATTTACGCCGCTATCAAAGCGATGGAGTCATGCTGATATATTACTACATTTGATATGTCTTAAATGTTAAGTTTCAGGTATCTACATGGGGTATAACTATATTTATGCACTGCGTTGCTCGATTTATAATATTTAGCATTTATCTAACCTAACAACTTTCGAACTGATGCTAGCACTTATTTGATAATAGTTATTGACTAGGTAACTACTACCGCATGTATTATTATACAATCATATAAATATGATCCTTAATATATTATCTACATACATGACAGATGTGATGCTAAATTATTCAGTATTTACTTGTACCCTCTTCACTATGATGAGCTCAGTGTTGAGGTTTGAAAATTCATATATGACAGCAGCTTAGACGGAGACGTGCCACGAGTCTCAAATTTCTCAGCGCTGGAAATGCTTCCATGTCATAACTCATTATCATATTGACATCTGTCACATCACTTCGTAAGCACGTAAACACTAGGTATATACACCAAGCAGTGACCTGCTCTCTCTTCGGGTTGCTTTTTATTGAGATCCTTTCATAGAGGAGAATTCCATCTCAATGGCCACCGTAACACGCACATGAAATTAACTCTATCCTGTGCGCTGATACGACAAGTCACCCTCTAGAAGCACCGGCTGCTGATGCGCCGAACTAGAACTAGGCGTGATCCCCGCCTCGATACCCAAGTTGAAATTGAAATTGCTCTTGTTCCCCCATTCATAAGATGCATTCAACCGGACCAAGCCGAGGTACGGCTGTGGAACATCACCAGCTTCAACTTTTTTCTCTGTTTCAACTGTGGCTCCGATTTGTACGCCCTTTTGTGAGAGGACGAGAAAAGCTCGTGTGATGTCGGAAGGACAACTGGCTTAATACTGATATAGGAGACACCCAGGATCTTATGGCTTGGCTTGATAATGCTCATTGGGGTCAGGATCCTTGGTCGCATTTTGCCGACTTGACATGATGAGAACCTTTTGCATATAACCTGGAGTTATGTGACTGGGGATTGATATGGGTTCCAGGCTTCCGAGGTTGGTTACGCAAATAAACAAATATAGGGCAGATTTTTTTGTATCATAGATGCGTCTCTGTTAACTTTTAACTATACCAGACCGGTATTTTGCTTATTAACCGGAATGAAACAAGACAACTCTCGTAGAGCTCGGAATTTGCCCTAAGTAATAAGTCTGTTTCTCTTCTTCTTCTCCTCTCACGAACACACATATTTTCAATCCTCGCAGTCATAGACAAAACAACTTCCACTGAGCTGCGCACTAAACTGCTAGGAGTCAAATTCTACACCCGCAGCTACTACCTTAACAAAGTCACTTTGGCTCGTTTCACTGAACTCCGCTCTTAAAGAGATGCTCATCCCATACCTGACCATCGGCTGGTCTGGCACTGCCAAAGTTTCATCGTGGACCATTTCACCACGAATATCCACGTCATCAAATGCAGCAATCCTATTATCTCCATCAAAGACATGTAAGTTGGTAACGGCGGCGCTTTTGCCAACGGAGAGCCGGACTACAACATTCTTTGCTTTAATGCGCCGTCCGTCGGAAACAACAGGAGTTGGAATGGCCAGGTGTATCCAACCCGCGTATTCTTTAAGTGACGGACGGATCGTGGTGTAGAACCCTTGTTTTAGGGCATCCCATGACTTGGTTTCAACCTCAACCCCGATCCCGTGTGACCAGGTTGACTGCACAGAAGGCATCGGAAGTCTTGTCCAGATATGAAGAATTTGGATATCCTAAATTGGCTAGGAAAAATGCCACAATTTGTTTGTCACTTGAACAGGGAACGCCTGCAAATATGGTTGTGCAATAAGCGTAGAGGTATACCTACAGTACAGAATAACGTCCGTTAGGTACAACCCACATATACTTGATAGGAGCGCCCGTGATGACCTCATCAATAATATGGGGATTATAATAACAGTAATTAGATCAAGCTGATTTCATGGGCTCTATTATTACCCAATTGAATAATTTTGGAAGATGGTGGTGGCTGTTCAAATGATTGGACCGGAGAGCATTCCGTCATGTTGGAGTTCGTTTGAAATAGTCAACCTCCTATTTTCCATATTGGCATATTCTTCACTGTATCCCGTACTCATCTGAGACAAATACTGCTTGGATTTCTAAAGAATAGCAAAAAACAAAGATAAAACAAGCGCTCTATATAATCGCAATCGTGACCGTTCGTTCATATACACACACATAAGACATAAGGATATCCCAGCAAAAAGATACGCTGAATAAAAGATAATAAAAACGTGATACGTTCAGCTCCGAAATTTATATCAATCACGATCGAGTCGAGTCCATTTAACTCACTTCAGCGGAAATCACAATCGCTATTACGAATAACGTCAATATAGCCTGTGCAATAATTAGCTGATGCACACATATAAATCGAGGAGATTCCATAGTGTATATATGGGAGAGGGCTCACCAGAAACGTAACCATACCAACCCAGTTCAACTCCCAGCCTCTAGAAATAATCTTCCCCCTCGCAATCGCATTCTGCTGTCTCCAAAACCGATATGCACCTATCAGCGCAATGAGGATTGCACACACCTGATAAGCAACACTTATGGGTACACCGACGGAGTGGAAATTGAGATGGGTTGGATTGGGATTGCTCGACCGAAGACGGAAGATTTGTGCGACGAGGACCCCTTGCATTGAGAACGTGGCTGCTGTGCGCATGTAGGCGAGGAATGTTCTTTCTAGGGCTGGTTCATAACATTGTCGGTTAGTTTCTTCTTTCCTCCGAATTGATAAAATTATGAAAAGAGAGAAAATATACCGAAATAATCCCTATTCCCCTTCTGGGCTACATTCAAAGTAATATGCCGCGACCAAAACCGCCTCAGAGCTTTGAAACGCTGTTTCGTGGCGCTGCCAGCGGTCGCAGCAGACGAAGCAGCAGTGCTTCCCACCTCGTAAATGCTGTGTCGCGGAGTAGCGCGGTATTCGCCAGATGATAATGAGGCTGTCGAGGCCGTACTAGGACTGGCGATTTCGTCGAGCTCGGTGGCTTCGCGCGGACGGCTGGCGTTGCTTACTGTGCGCGAGAGGATGGGTCTTCGTCTCCTGTGTTGCTGCTGCTGCTGGTCCCCCTGGAATGGGTCTGGCGGTGAGTGGTTGTCGTTGTCGTTGTCATTGTCGTTTTCAACGTCGCGAATAGGTGTGCGAGGGAGAGTGCCATTATCGCGGTCTGCCACTGCGTCTGCCATCGGACTGAACGTAGCTGTGCGGTCTCGAATGGAGGATGAATCTGTTCTGCTATGCTATGACGTGTCGCATTGCATCCATCGCATTGAATATCGCACGTACCTCCTGCTCACGAGCCTGGAATTGTCAATGGCACTGCTGAGACGAAAGCGCGCTTATCTGTCCGATGGCCGTCTGTCCGTCGTCTGCTTTGGTGTTTTCTGTCCCATCGGATAAGCCAAAATGACGCATATTTGGATTCGAGCCCCAGGCATTCCATCCCTCATCCAATTGGAGGAGCCCCACGTTTCTCTAATCTCTGCCGCACTTTCTCCATTTTTCCCGCTGGCAGTGCTCCAATCAGAACTGGGCAGGACCATGCTACAAAGTAGGTGGATTGAAGCATAATCTTAATGCTATATCGATAGATATAGGTATATATGCAGATATATGAGGTTGTCAGCATCTAAATGCACATCAGCCCTACCGCGAAGCTAAGATCGATCAAGCACATAGATCTGGCCCAATTGACCAATGGCATTGCTTTGCTGCACACACTCCGCTATGGCGCCATCGTCGGCCAATTGACACGAGTACGAGCTAGTCTACCCCGTGCGTAAACATTATTACGTTCAAGACATTTCCATTTTTGTACACGCCATAGATCCATTCCTATTTTCATTCTTGCACCGAATACTCCTAGCTGATTGCGTGCGCTGCTTGCTATAGGTCCAGTTGGTATCAAAACATCAAACAATCAAACATTGAAAAAGACCATCGTGAGTCGTCGAGAGAAAATAATCAATCACGTTGCAATATTCCAATGAATATCAAAAAGAAGAGAAACAAAACTCCAATCCAATACAATCCATCCTATCACTCCCTTTCCAACCCTCGCATATTCGGCATTGCTCGTTGACCTGCCATCTGTTGTTGATGATATTGCTTCTGTATGGATGCTGAAGGAGGTGGGTCTCGCTCAGGAACGGCGGTAGCATTGTTAGCTGTATTCGGCGCCATGCAGATATATTCGCCATCGCCGCCTTGGGCACCGACTGTAACCCAAACGTATTTTCCGACTCCGCTTGACGAGCGTTCCTGTGGACCTTCCCAGAAGATCTCAGTAGGCTGGACATTGGATCCGGTTGTTGTAGATGATGTCGATGGTCTGCCTCCAAGTCGTCCATAATAGACCCAAGTGCTGAGAACCTCCTTGATAAATTTCATTTTGCGCACAAAGCCATTCGCCTGTAGGACGTCTCGTAATCGCTCATCACCGCCATTCTCGGCCGAGCCACTGGCAATAGCTAGGAAAGTCGCTCCCTCGTCGGATGTAACGGCGCGAGTGTCAAAGCCGGACGGGTGCATTTTGCCTTTGGCAGCCAGGTACCGTGCTGCAGATGGCGATAGATGATAGAAGTCGATCCATGGTGACGAGCCTCGGCTCTTGCCATGTGAAATCACAAGCTTGGTGTGGTCGGGGAAATTGAACTAAGTATAATCAGTAACAAGAACACACATAGACGGTTATGAAGTATATTTACCTGGAAAGCGCCATCACCAAATCCCCAGACGCCAACATTACCCAGTCGCTGGTAGAATTTAATGCAGGCATTCGACTCTCGTGCATCATCATTCATGGAATCATCTGCGCCATGTCTGCCCAAAGATCCAATCATATACTTCCCAAACTGATCCACAAGTTTGACCCTCTTCACCTTCTCAGCCTCTGACTTGGCTTGTTCTGGCGCAATATCAGTTCTGACTTTAATTCCCATGGCTCCTGTCCCTCCACTAGACATTTTGACCTCAAACACATCTGGTCTGATGAGAACGCGCTTCATTCCCCGAGCTTCTGCCGGGCCCTGCTCTGTATTTTCGTAGAATTCAACAGGCTTTCCATTGCGTGGCACAAGTTGATCCACCTCAGAGTAGGCATATTGAACCGACTCCCGATTCTCCAGGCACCGAGACTTACGACGGATATGTCTCTCTCCATCTCGTAGTATAATACCGCTGGCCGCTTGTCCATGTTCTCCTTTAAAGACACAGCCAACGGTCCCATCGTCTAGTATATAACCAATTCCGTAGCGGTTTGTATAGTCAACCCATTTGATAACGTATGGGTGCGGACGGCGTTTAGACTGAGACCGATATGTACGTGATGAGGATGGCATCATATTCCGAAGCATAAGCTTGATGTCAACAACGACGTCTTCTGGTGAAGAACGGGGGAGCAAGTCGAACTTTTCATTAGGATGGATAAGCGGACTAGCGCCAAGGGTTGAACGTGGCTTGTTTGAGGATGTGCTAGATTTGCTGGACTGTCGCTCGTGGGTTTGCGCGCCAGCCGCTGTCGGTAGCTGCGAGGCTTTGTATATTTTCTTTTCCATTGGAACTTCTAGTCGGCTTTCTGGTTGCTCTGAGCCCGGTGCTCGTGCAACTCTAGGTCTAGACGGCCTCAAACGAGGATCATCCATCTGTGGTGTACTCGAGCGCACCTCGTCAGTTGCAACTGGTGGTTTCACAGATGCATCCATAGCAGCCTCATATTGGCGACGCGACTGGGATCGTGTTTTACCCATACCAAGGCCATCAGGTACACTTTCAGACTTGGGCATTGGCGGAGCAACAATCCTGTCAAGTTCACGTAGTGAAGCGGAGTATGAAGCGGCAACTCCCCTAGGAACCCGAACAGGTCTTTGGGCCAGGCCTTTTGGAGGTGATTCGGGAACCATATCATGAGATGCAGACGGATTTCTTCTCGTGTGCGTTGTGGCCATGGTCGGGGCTCGCACTGGAACAGCATTCCTGCTCGATTGACGAATAGGCAATGCTTGTTGACGAAGCGAGGCTGCATGGCTCTGTGGTTTTGAATCAATACGTCGAGATTGCGCTGCAGTCAGTGCAGCTTGCGTTCTCGCAAGCGACATTCCGTTCGTCCTTTTGGGAGATTCTACCTCAGGAAGCTTTTCACTGCTTTCATCAGAGCTGGTGGATTCATTAAACTCGTTAATCGAAGGAGCTTCATTGTCGGGGGTGCTCCAATCACCATCGGTATATGCTGGATATTTGTAAATAACGTCTGTCGGCAAAGGAATAATCGGCGAAAGCATCCTCTCCGTCTCTGCAGATGTTTCTGAATAAACACTCTTAGAGGAGTGTTTACCGCTACATTTGCGTGGCGTTCCATCTCGTTTGCGGCCAACTCCGCACTCGGTGTAAAAAGCTTCCCTAGAAAATGCATATCTTTCTCGGGGATCTTTAATCTGCGATGTCTTGCTGCGGTATTTGTTGTCATAATCCAAGCTGTAACCCTGTATCATGCGATCTCCTTGAGGCTCTTCCATTTTCAGCCAGACCGGCTTCATCTGCTTGCACGAAGGGTCCAATGACTTAGGGATGCATCCTGGATACATATTGAAAAACTCGTGTTCCACAATATCGTCTGGCAATGGTCGCTTCTCCTCGTCCAGATTCAAGCACGAGCTCACGAGGCTCTTCGCCTCCACGGGAATGTAGTTGGAGCACTCGTTATCCTTGGGCCACACGTAGTTTAAATTCTTGACCTTTTTGTAGATCTCTTCTTGGGTCTTGGATTGGAACGGGGGGAAGCCAGAAAGCATTGCAAAACTGTAACAGTTAGAAAACCCTTCGTACCTCAAATTTATTCGAAAATTGAATTACCAGATGACTCCCAGCGACCATATGTCCACCTTCTGATTATGCCCGCCTTTGCTTCTATCGATAACTTCGGGCGCGATATAGTTTGGAGTACCGCAGAGAGTCTGTCGCCTCTTTGCTTCCTTTTCTGACAAGATCATCGCTGCCAGTCCGAAATCTCCAACTTTGATGTCCATATTCCGATCCAGAAACAAGTTTCCCATTTTGAGATCCCGATGAGCCACGTTTCGCTTATGTAGGTATTTCACCGCGCCGCATAGTTGCACCATAAGACGTCGCACTTCCGGCAATGTAAGACATTTTCGCTTTCGAACCATATCCATCACAGAGCCATTGGGGCAGAGATCCAGGATCACGTATGTACATTGGTGGAAAGCGAATGCTCGGTGGAAACGACAGATGTGTGGATGTCGCAACTTGGAGTGAATCTCAAGCTCAGTTCGAAACTATAATTCCACTGTCAGCCTTATGATTTCTTTCTCTACTGTAATCTTGTTCAACGTTACCTTTTCGGCCATTTTTTTCTGGGTCATTTCAGATCGCACGACTTTCATCGCGAAGACTCGGCCATTACGCACGAGCTGCCCTTCGTAACAGACAGCAAATCCACCCTTTCCAAGAAAGAGGCCCGTCGAATATTCCTCCCCATCTTCTCCAGGCTCCTTGACAATTGAGGGTGGTGGCGGCGCATGGATTTTAGAAGGCGCAGCCTTCGCGGCCGCAGCAGCGGGAGGGGCGTGACGATCCACCTTTTGACGAGTGGAAGGCAGCGGTTTATTCAGAAGCGGAAGGTTCGTTGAGCGAGGGGAGAGTGCTTCCATAGCAGTATCAATGCTTAACCAGAGTTGACTCCTTGACTGGACGGTTGATACACATGAGGCAGCAGGTCATGGAATAAACCTCGTGACGTTCGTAAATCAATCAAGTTCGACGGGGAATCCCAGCAAATTCGGCGTAATTAAAAACGGCACAATGGTGGGTGCAAACACCGAATGACTCTGCGTTTGCGACTCCTAACTGTCGAGTTGCGGTTTCGGATGGTATGTTTCAGATGCTTGGCGGACCCCAAGTAGGATCTGCGGACCAGGAGTCGAGCTTAAGACAATGAAGACAATGAAATGCCACTCTGCGTGAAGTTGCGAAGAAAGAACTTGTGCGCCTGGCTCCTGTACCCCAGAGGGATTGTCCTGTTAGTTGGTATATAAGCTCACTTGCAAGCGGAAGTGGTCATTGCTGCAGCATGAAGTGTGGTGGCTGGTTAGTTGCTTTCTGTTTTGGGAAATCCATAAACACGGGCCCCGGCAACGGGGAAATGTTTGTCCATGGCCCTATCGCCTAAGGCAACAGCTCCGCGGCCTTGGCGGATATCCCGCACTGCATGAATTGTCGAAGATCACTACGCCATTGTCTTGAGAATAATATATTGTCGATTTCGCTTTGCAAATTCGTTCTGTTTTTGTGACATCGATTTTCTACCATGTCGCTCACTTTAAAGCTCTCGTCTCTCGTTATCCGCACTCTCTCAAAACCCATTGCGGTATGGAACGCAGCAACTCAATGCCAGACAAGGATTCTAATGGATAGTAGAACAGCATCAAAGCCCAGGCCCGCGAACATGAAGCGTTTCGACGAACATGTGTCTCCATAGCACAGACGGTTCACCGCGTTGACATGCGCTTGAGGTTAGGCCTTCTCCGAGACACAGCTGCTATCGAGGCCCAAGCTGCGAAGGAAGCAACCGAGGCCCAGGCCCGAAAACATAAACCCAAATCTCCGACAGCGAAAACAGAAGCCGAGACCAAGGCGGAAGAAGAGGAAACCGAGCAGGCAAAGAAACAAGCGATTGAGAAGGCGAAGTCGAAGCCTTTGCCGCGAATTCGGCCGCTATCCGAATCCAAAGCTATTGATTCAGGAGCAAACTTCATCAGCGAGACATTCCTTTTCCTGGTAGCAGGTGGCTTGATTGTGTTTGAATCGTGGCGCTCAAGGCGTAAGGAAACGAACCGTCAGACAAATGTCCAGGATCGATTGAATGAGTTGGAGGAATCAGAAAAAGCTGCCCGAAGGGCGTTGGGCATACTTGAGAAAGAGCTCATAGAGCTCAAGGCTCATCAAGGGAAGCATACCGTGAAAGACGGAAAACGGATTCTTCCTAGTGATGTTTGGGAAGACGAAGGACTGGAAGATGTCCCTAAGGCGGAGGAAGATCAAAGCTGGATCTCTTGGATCTCGTCTTACTTCCCCTCTTCGGAAAAAGCAGTCCAGGAGCCAGAACCAGTCCAGCCAACGGTGCCTGCTCTTACGACCGAGAAGCCTGCTACTTCTACTCCAAGCACAGATTCGCCTCATTCTATAATCCCTGCGATAATAACTCCTCACCCAAAACCTTCGCCGAAAGAGTAATGCATGCTTCTACTCTTTTAATCTAATTGTTACATAGTCTAGTGCACGATACCCTTTGCATCTCTCATTTGTTTCTCTATTAGACCATCTCCACATTTTTATCGTCTTTCCCTTTTGTTCCTTGATAGACCTGTTCCTTTTTGGTTGGGAGTCACTTGTACATATTAGGGTTCCTTCCTTCCTTCCTTCCCGGCGATCATGTGCATCGGCATCTCTACTCTTCTCTTTCCTGTTTATCTTTCTTCTTCTTTCATGTATAGACATACATACCTTGCAATATTGTGACAAATGATTTCAAAATTCAATGAACATGTCTGACAATCTCCACGCTGTCGTGTCTGCATCTCTTCGAAGCCGTCCAGTCTGGGAGGTGCTGCTTCCTATTTTTGACTCGAGTAACGATCTTACGTTTGAAGGTTCGTCAGTCTGTTGACATTCGAGGTCTTTTTTTAATTGGTTAAAGCTTCGCCTGATGATACATACGATATCACCTTTCATTTTCCTAGCGAGAATTGCGAGTTCAACCTTGAGGCGCATACCATTATCGTCACTCCTCCTGATATTGAGGAAGTCAGCAGCCAAGCAACCCTGATTCGTACCGAAAGGTTCGCGGCGACATATAAGGATGATGGGAGCCCGTGTCATCAAGTGATTATTTTCTTGAATTCAGCTACAGCATTTCAGTCAGCAAACAGAGACTGTACAATCGACGGATTTGTGTCTTTGCAGGTACTGTGAGTGCTATTATTAGTCTACAGTCCGATTTATAAACAGCAATCCCTGCAAGAAACCTTGGAACGAGTCGTTAATATCGGAATAGCCTTTTCGATTCGCCTTCGGCCGCCGCTCTGCCCATCATCATGGTGGCCGAACCTATCGAGCTATTGGCATCGATCAGAGGACATTGTCAGGTTCTTCAGCGTAACCTCAACCAGTCTCCTGGGCTTCCCTATTTGTGCACCTCCTCGTCATCCTCGCTGCGCCTTCTAGAGCATATTGTCGCGCATAGTTCTGACCAACACACCTGCCAACAGAACCTAAATATCCTCAGTGATCTTTTTCCGTCACTTCGTGCTCTAAGCGCAGCAATCAGAACAATGGAAGGACGTCAGCTTATTGCAGACTATCTGGGTGGCCATGTTGCAAGAAACATGGTAGCGTTTTGGGGCGAGGAACGGATTAGTGGTTGATACCTATAGGGTTCAGTTGATTTCTGAGTATATAAAATACTTGCTGTTTGCTATCTATCAGGTACCTGTAGGTACTGGTCACGTTTTTAAAATATTATATGTCGGCTCCTCTGGTACGTGGATAGGAACATATATACATCTCCCATGGATATATATATCCAACGCATACCACGTGCACACCCTAAGAAATTCTTATGAGGTTCCATTCTACCTTCATACTACTTAATATATATATAAACCCTAATCATTTAAGAGGCAAAAACAAGACAAGGATTTATTTTTGGGTGCCTGGACGATGGAAGCTGGCGGATATTCTAGAACAGTGCCTAATCAGGCACCAGGACAGCGGATTATGACGTCGGCAGTCTCCACGCAGCGCGAATACTTCCAGGAGTTCCGTCTATTTCTATTTTTATATAATACTTGGATACGGACTTTATGTTATATATTGTGATAAGATGAGGACAGATACAATACAATATAATAAATAATCATAATTTTTCCTTATGATGTTTGTGTTGTAGACGAAGTGAAACATTTGAGATGACGCGTCGGTAAAGCGGCACTGTGGCGCTCTCCAGGCCATGTGTGGCGCAGCGGCCAGAGCAGTTGCCAAGCGGACAGGCCCCCGCTATTATTATTACGGAGACCCAGACAGCCAAGGGCACGGCCACTGCGGGAGATACCCTCCCTGCACGCCATTCCAGCATCGTGTTTCTCACTTGCACACTACCCTGGGTTTCCTATTTCTTTTTTCTTTTGACAAACGCTGTGATATTCAAGCGCCGACTTGTGCTCGACTACATTGTTATTTTTTTAGCGGGTACATATCCAATACACAGCGGCACAGGAGAGCGTCCCTCGCCCCGTATCTCTCTCCCCTCCAGATTACAGGTGTCAAAACTGATACGTCAGAATTGGTTGCGGTGTTCGGCACAACGGCATAGAAAATGGTTTGTCTTGGCCAGCGCTGATAGTCATCTTGCGTGACTTGATTCCCTATCGTTTATTTACTGACTCTTCGAATTAGGGTCAATCGCGACGTCCGGCCGGCGGTGAGAAGCGCAGTCGTGGTTTTGGCCGGTCCAAAGCGGATGCCGACGTGGGCGATGGTCGAGGCGCGAGAGGCAAGCCCCAGGTCAAGAAGGCCGCATTTGAGAGTACGAAGAAGAAGGAGATTGGTGTATCCGATCTCACTTTGCTGAGCAAAGTGTCCAACGAGGCCATCAATGACAACCTCAAGTTGCGCTTCGAGAACAGAGAGATTTACGTGGGTGATCACTTCGGGAGATGCGCGGCGAGATAGTCATACTGATCCACTGTTCTGTGTAGACATATATCGGCCATGTGCTGGTCTCTGTCAACCCCTTTCGAGATTGTACGTTCCATGCGCCCAGTGTGCGATTTTGCGACTAACGATATGACAGTGGGTATATACACCGACCAAGTCCTCGAATCCTACCGTGGCAAGAACCGACTCGAAACGCCCCCTCACGTGTTCGCCGTTGCGGAGTCTGCATATTATAACATGAACGCCTACAAAGACAACCAGTGTGTCATTATTTCCGGGGAGTCAGGAGCCGGAAAGACGGAAGCTGCCAAGCGATTAATGCAGTATATCGCGAGTGTGTCAGGCGGCACCGATTCATCGATTCAGCAAACGAAGGACATGGTGTTGGCGACGAACCCTCTGTTAGAGTCCTTCGGTAATGCGAAGACGTTGCGTAACAACAACTCCTCGCGTTTCGGCAAGTATTTAGAATTGGAATTTAATGCGCAAGGACAGCCGATTGGCGCCAACATCACGAACTATCTTTTGGAGAAAACGAGGGTCGTTGGTCAGATCACGAATGAACGAAACTTCCATATCTTCTATCAGCTTACCAAGGCCGCTCCCCAGGCCTATCGAGGTGAGAAATTCAACAACTATTTAGTCGCCGTCTTTCCAGCGCTAACGCAATATTGTCTCTGCAGATAACTTTGGTATCCAACAGCCCCAGTC
Source organism: Penicillium sp. OUCMDZ-019 (assembly GCA_011750695.1). NCBI lineage: Eukaryota > Fungi > Ascomycota > Eurotiomycetes > Eurotiales > Aspergillaceae > Penicillium > Penicillium sp. OUCMDZ-019. The sequence goes on along the minus strand of WTTZ01000062.1, from coordinate 110,933 downwards.
GTACCTTTACACGAGCCGCTCGAAATGCTTTGATGTGCAAGGCATTGACGATACCTCCGACTTCTCCGAAACACTCGAGGCAATGAGAATTATTGGATTAGCGCAGTCTGAACAGGACAACATCTTCCGCATGCTTGCCGCAATCTTGTGGTTGGGCAACGTACAGTTCACGGAAGACGATCAGAGTCACGCATCGATCACTGACCAATCCATTGTTGACTTTGTTGCTTATCTCCTTGAAGTCGATTCCGCTCACGTCAACAAAGCTCTTACTATTCGTGTGGTTGAGACGGCACGAGGTGGCCGAAGGGGCTCTGTCTACGAAGTTCCGTTGAACAAAGTGCAAGCAACTGCTGTGCGGGATGCTTTAGCGATGGCCATCTATTTCAATCTGTTCGATTGGATTGTCGAACGCTTGAACATGTCTTTGAAAGCCAAGGCTGCTGTCACGAACTCGATCGGTATTCTGGATATTTATGGATTTGAGATTTTCGAGAAGAACTCTTTCGAGCAGCTCTGCATCAACTACGTCAACGAGAAGCTACAACAGATTTTTATCCAGTTGACCCTTAAAGCCGAGCAGGAGGAGTACGCTCGCGAGCAGATTCAATGGACACCGATCAAGTATTTTGATAACAAGGTGGTCTGCTCCTTGATTGAGGACAAGCGCCCACCAGGTGTCTTCGCTGCGCTCAACGATGCTTGTGCAACTGCCCACGCAGACTCGTCAGCCGCTGACCAAACATTCGTCGGACGTCTGAATTTCCTAGGCCAAAACCCTAACTTCGAGGCTCGACAGGGACAGTTCATCGTCAAACACTATGCTGGTGATGTCAGCTATTCCGTGGAAGGAATGACCGACAAGAACAAGGATCAGCTGCTTAAGGACTTGCTCAACCTCGTTGGATCGTCAAGCAATGACTTTGTGCATGTTTTGTTCCCGAACCAAGTAAACCAAGACGATAAGCGACGCCCCCCTACTGCCGGTGATAAGATCAAAGCTTCTGCAAATGACCTCGTTACCACGCTGATGAGATGCCAACCTTCCTACATCCGAACGATCAAGCCGAATGAGAACAAATCTCCCTCTGAGTATAACGTGGCGAATGTACTTCACCAGATCAAGTACCTCGGTCTACAAGAGAACGTTCGTATCCGACGAGCAGGTTTCGCTTATCGTCAGACGTTCGACAAGTTTGTTGAGCGTTTCTACCTCTTGTCTAAACACACTTCATACGCGGGTGACTATACATGGACGGGCGATGCAGAATCTGGTGCTAGGCAGATTTTGAAAGACACTGGTATTCCAGCCGAGGAGTATCAAATGGGTGTAACCAAAGCATTCATCAAGACTCCGGAAACCTTGTTCGCTCTTGAACACATGAGAGATCGTTACTGGCACAACATGGCCATTCGAATTCAACGGGCGTGGCGTAATTACCTGCGTTATCGCATTGAATGCGCGGTCAGAATACAACGTTTCTGGCGTCGCTTCACTGGTGGCTTGGAATTCATCAAAGTGCGAGACCAGGGTCACAAGCTACTGCAGGGTAAGAAAGAACGTCGCCGTATGAGTTTGCTCGGGTCTCGGCGATTCATGGGCGACTACCTTGGCATCGGTAATAATGGTGGTCCTGGTGAGGTTATTCGCAGTAGTGCTGGGATTAGTGGTAAGCAAGCCCTCTTTAGCTGTTGATTACATTCTGGGCTAAACATTGGTGTGTAGGATCAGAGCCGGTTCTTTTCTCCAGTCGCTGTGAACTGTTGGTGGCCAAATTTGGTCGCTCTAGTAAACCGATGCCCCGTATACTTGTTTTGGTGAGTCTTTTTTCTTCCATTTTGATAGCTGGGAACATATTCTGACTAGTTTAGACTGCGCGACACGTATATATCATCGTTCAAGCCATTGTCAATAACCAACTTTCCATATCCTCGGAACGCACGATTCCTCTTGGTGCTATCAAGTTCGTTAGCACATCAAACTTGAAGGATGACTGGTTCTCACTGGTTGTGGGCTCGCAAGAACCCGATCCGCTTTTGAACTGCGTCTTCAAGACCGAATTCTTCACCCATCTTTCAACTGCTCTTAGGGGGCAGGTGAATTTGAAGATTGGGCCGACGTGAGTATCACTGTCCCATGCACTTGAATACATGATCTGACAGTAAATTCAGGATTGAATACAACAAAAAGCCCGGCAAACTGGCGACTGTCAAGACAATGAAAGACCCCGCCGTTCCTCGTGACGATCTTTACAAGAGTGGCACGATTCACACTGGTCCTGGCGAGTCTCCTACCTCAGTTTCGAGACCAACACCCCGGCCCAAGCAGATTGCTGCCAGGCCAGTCACTAAGGGCAAACTGTTGCGACCTGGCGGTCCTAATGGCGGGCCTTCTAAGCTCAGTGGAAACCGCCCCAATGGCACTACTCCACGACCTGTTCCAACTCCTCAAGCACTTCCTACAGCAACTCCAGCTGCTACTCGGCCAACCCCAGCACAGCCACGCATCGTTCCACAACCTATCGTTGCCGCTACCACACCCGCTGCAGGTGGCCACCGTCACACATCATCTCAGGCCTCAGTTCGTGCTCCTCCGCCACCACCCCCGGCACCACCAGCAGCGGTTCCAGCCGCACCCAAGAAACCCACTGCAAAGGTCTTGTATGATTTCTCCAGTGACCGGGCTAATGAGCTCACAATCCATGCGGGAGAAGTCGTCCAGATTGTTTCCAAGGAAGGAAACGGTATGTTTAAACACAATCTACGTTTTGCATAATTTACTAATAACAAATACAGGCTGGTGGCTATGCATGAACACGACAACTTCAGCCCAAGGATGGACGCCAGAAGCCTACCTAGAAGAAATAGCTATGGCAGCAGTCGCCAAACCAGCTCCGCCGCCACCACCCCCTGCACCCAAAGCCACTAATGGCAATACAGTAGCGGCAGCAAAGGCCAAGCCAGCCCCTCCAGCGCCACCCGCCAAACGGCCAATTGCTGGTGGACGAAAGCCTCTTGCACCACCAACACGTGACAGCGCCGTGAGCATCAATTCCCAGGCTTCATCTGACGCTAGTGGTCGAGCGACTCCCAACAGCAGCTCGAATGCCAGTCTGGCGGGAGGTCTTGCTGAGATTCTCCGTCAAAGAGGAAGCGCCATGCGTCCATCTAACGAAGAAGAAGACGAGTGGTGAGCGAGGAGTTGTTTATTCTCCCGGTAAATTCATATGCCTGTGTATTTTCTCTTTTTGATGATGAAGAATCATTCAACAACCTTTTTTTCGTTTTCCCACGACTTCTTGTTTTCCGTTGTTCGTCATGATGATGATGCATATGGACCATTTTGAATTGAGGCGTTATTTACAAAAACGTTCGCCTTGCTGATTTCTATTTTTGTGTGTTGTTTTGTTTAGTCAATTTGCCTCTTTTTCCCCTTGACTTTCTTTCTTCTTGCGCTGATTCTAGAGCATATATTTGTAACAAGAGTGGGTAGTACGTTCTTGTCATGATTGATTGTATGAGCGCTAAGTACTTAACTAACTATATGGAGGATATTCAATCCAGCCAATCTTGTCTTGCAATATACACTCAATAAGCATCTGTCCTTAGCTTGTTCAAGCCCTCACGGAGCCGAGGGATGTCCACGTTTAGTGACGCATCAACTTTAAGAGCTATAATTAGGCCGTATTAAGGCTGATACGCGTCCGTATTGTAAAATGTGGCTGCCTGTACTAGATCGATAAAATGACGTCGAGATCAGATCGAAGACTGCGTTTTCATTGGTTCTCACAGCCACAAAACGATCAGATGCCCCGCCACGTTCTCCACAGTTCTCCTGTGTTTATTACGGTATTTACAGACCCCTCTCCCCCTCCTTTTCCTCCTGCTCTGATTTCACTATCTTCTTGTTGATCTTTCATCTCCACGAAAGAACTCCCGCTCACATTATATCGAACACTACCACGCGCACGTTATCGCAACAGCAATCATGTCTTACGGCGGCGGATACGGCGAACAACAACAGGGGTACGGGGGAGGAGGATACGGCGAGCAGCAGAGCTACGGAAGACAAGGAGGAGGAGAATCGTACGGCGACCAGCAATACCGTGGAAACTACGGTGCCGGCGCGCCTGACTTCTCCGGCGCTGCTGGCCATGCCCAGAACCACGGTGGCAGCAGCTCATCGTTCTTCAACCAGGCGGCCAACTACCTGCAAGAACAGCACGGCAACATCTCCAGCCAGAATGTCGACGAGAGCCACATGGTGAACTCTCACCAGCGGTTCTATGGAGGTGGTGGCGGCGGCGGCGGTGGTGCCCCTGCAAGCTCCAATGAGCTTGGTGCTGGTGCTGCCATGCAGGCGCTCAAGAAGTTCACCAGTGGTGGTTCTGGGGGCGGTGGTGGTCAGAACCAGTTTATTGGGATGGCTATGGCTGAGGCCGAGAAGCTGTTTGATCAGCAGAGTGCGAGCGGCAACGCGGTGAGTTTGAGATATACCTATACATAACTAGATGGGGTGTGGCTGACATTGTTTGTTTTGTAGTCCGGAGACAAGCAGTCTGCTATCAACTCTGCTGCCGAGACAGCACTGAAGATGTTCGCCAAGGGAGGCGGTGGTCTGGGAGGTACTGGAGGACTTGGAGGTTCTTCTGAGCTGTTGAGCCTGGCTAGCAAGTTCTTTTAAACAGAGGCAGTCTAGCTATATATTTATACGGGACAGACACTAGTACTGCATAGGCATGAATAAATATGAAACAATGCCGGATTGGAGGATGACGCTATATATATCAGAAAGAAATAGGAGTAAACACCAGCAACAAAGAATGTATCCAACATGGATATAGATCGTATAGGTACTCTGTGCTATGTATAGATCAGCGACATCGGGACGGTGGCCGAGGCCGTTGAGATTGCGTCAAGCGCGAGGAGGGGCGGCGCGGCGGGCGGAACCACGAATTTCCGGGCGGCGTGACGGGGCTACATTTTTGTAAGACGCTCCCTGGCACAAGGGAACAAGGACAGGAATTCTTCCTTTCGCTCCCTCCCTTTCATTGATTCTTCTTCTCCATCACCTCGCGCTCATTTTCCACTGGTCTCTGCCATCAGTTTGACGATTCAACGACCGACCAGTCAGACCGCTCGGAAATCCAGATCCGATGCGCGACAACACCGCAGAACTTTTGCCCCATTCCATGTAAAGATCGCGCCTCTCACGGTGCTACGATCGTTGACTAGCAATGGCTCTCTCCAAGTCGAACAGGATTATCATCCTGTTGATCATTGATACAGCGTTCTTTCTCCTGGAATTGATTGTCGGTAAGTGCTTATCTATTGAAGCTTTTACCATGCGTATAGGGTTAAAAAGAAAAGACACTAACGAATTCTCCTGCAGGTTACTCCGTGCACTCGCTCGCTCTTGTCGCCGACTCGTTTCATATGGTACGTTTAATTGATATCCAGCTGTGGGAAAAGATTTGCTGACTTGACTGCTTCAGCTTAACGATGTCCTATCTTTGATCGTCGGATTATGGGCCGTCAAGGTCGCAAACCAAGAATCCAATTCTAAACAATACACCTATGGCGTAAGTGATGGACCAATATAATAGTTATTTTGGTTTGGAAGACAGTCTAACAGGTTTAGTGGCAACGTGCGGAAACCTTGGGTGCCTTGGTCAACGGTGTTTTCTTGGTCGCGCTCTGCATGTCAATTTTCCTCGAAGCTATCCAACGGCTAGTTGAACCCCAGGAAGTGAAGAATCCGAAATTGGTCTTGGTTGTTGGCTGCTTTGGTCTCTTGTCTAACATCCTTGGTCTGCTGCTTTTCCACGACCACACCCACGGCCCTGGAGCTGAACATGATCATGACCATGCACACGGCGAAGAGGGAGATTTGCATGCTGCAGAGGAAGGCCACATGCACGAACATTCGACCCGCAAGATGGCTGACGAGCGGAACACCGTTGCTAGTGTCATGCCTGAGAATGTGGTTGGCGTTCGTCGTACTGATTCCGAAGACGTTGGGGAACGCCCTCAGATAATCGGCAATGAAAATCCAGGATCCCAATCCCAGGACGGCGGACGGTCTACTGCTAGCCGGCGCACTTCTCGTGGCTACAGTGGATCGAAACAGCGACCCTTTGCTAACCTGGACGACATCCATGTCCACCCAGCTGATCGATACCAGAATATTATCAATGCCAGCCAACTGAATGACGAATCAGCAACTGAGTCTGAAGACGGCAGCCACGACGAGAATACAGCTACTGAGCGCACTAGTTTGCTTGGAAATCAGAACCGCACACCACGGTACACCAATGGAGACGGTGTCGCGGCATCCCAGGCTGCCAAGGATGACATTCATCGGAATCACAACCATGCCGCTCCGAAAACAGGAAAGAAAGCCCATGGCGGGCATTCGCATGGAGATCTCAACATGAGAGGAGTGTTTTTACATGTCATGGGCGACGCACTGGGAAACATTGGAGTCATTGCCTCCGCGGCTATTATCTGGCTAACCAGCTACTCTTGGAGATTCTACGTTGACCCAGGCATTTCACTCGTCATTACAGTCATTATCCTTTGTTCAGCCATTCCACTCTGCAAGGCCGCGTCTCGAATTCTTCTGCAGGCAGTCCCCGCCGGAATGAGTATTGACCATATTCAAGAGGACATCAACAGCATCCGCGGTGTCGTTAGCTCGCATCACCTGCACGTGTGGCAGTTGAGTGACACTAAGCTCGTTGCGTCGATACACATCCAAGTCGGAAGTGAAATCAAGGACGAGGGATCCGACAGCTACATGGAGATTGCGAAAGAGATTCGCCGGTGTCTGCATGCCTACGGAATTCACTCATCCACCATTCAACCCGAATTCACGCCTGACACTGATTCCGAGAGCCAAAACGGCGTTGTATCGTCATCCCAGGGCGGAAGCGACAATACCCGCATTCCCAGCCGTGCCAGCAGTTTCCGGGATGATAACGCGTGTCTATTAGACTGTGGTGACGAATGTCCTCGTGGACAATGCTGCCCCAAGAAATAAACCTTTTTTCTCCTCTTTTCTTCTTTTCTCTTCTCATGGATGCACACATACCCCCGACTCCTCACTTCCCCGCACGCCGCGCGGCCGCGCTCCCTGAAGACAAAAGCAACATTCTTCAAGATTATTCTCATTCATACTCATTTTCATACAAACAAATTATCTGTAATAATAAAAACCGAGCTGGACCTAGTCCCGACGAAGCCTAAGTCCTGTTCTTCATCTCTCTCTGTAAAATTACAGACTTTTCCTTTCTTCCCCCATCGGGCTGGCTACGGTGTATTTCTAATCTTTATTTTTTCATCTCCATCAAGCTTTGAGTGGGTTTCCTTTTTTTATTCATATGGCGTTTGTTAGAATGAGGTCTCTGATTGTTTTCATACTTTGGTTAATTCACAATCATTTCTCTCGATATCTGAGATTGCCTAATAAATGTTAAGTGTAGTCACGTCAATTATGTAGGCAGTCAATGATAGCTAAGACAGTAGTAGATGATGGGTTTATACTCATTATTGAATTCATAATTTAACATATGAAACGAACACCCAAAGTCAACATGATGTATTTTACTGCCTGGATACCCAGGCACCAATAGGGTACGCTAAGGCTAGCCCTAACTAGCCACCCAGTTGCATACCTATCCAACAACAATCTTCTTCTCAGTAGTTATCTGACTCAATGTCTCATTCGACAAATTCAGCGTATCTTGGACAATCTGTTTAGGCGTCAATCCAATCCATTGCGCGAGCGACATGTCTGTTTATTCGCCCCAAGTTAGTAACACCTTCTAAACCGCTTGAGGCCTGAACAGCTGGAGGGATAGACTCACCAGAATAATGATCAGCCTGCAAAATTTCCAACACAATAAGCACCTCATCGCCCGTATTCTCAATATAATGACTATTCGACTGCGGGAAATAAGCGATGTCACCCGCAGTATAATCAAACGTCGTGGCATCACTCGGCGGCGTGAACAGCGTCGCACGGCCCTGGCCCTGAATGAAAAACGTCCACTCGTCACTCGACGGATGCCAGTGAATCTCCCTCATCGCGCCCGGATTTATGGTGACCACGGCCACGGAGAAGTCACTCGCAATAGGGAAGGAAAGAGGGTCAACAATCTTCACGGTTCCGCCTTCGAGTTGTTGCGCCGGTTGCTCCGAGAAGTGATACGAGTAACTTCCGTTCTTGGGGATATTGCCTGCTGAGCCTGTTATGTTTTGAGCTTGGATGTCTGTCGGTGCGGGCGTGCCGGGGAAGATGAAGAGCTCGTTGCTGGGTATGTCCTTGAAGGCGGAGACGTCGACGCCGAGGTCCTTGGAGAGGACTTCTTTCTGTTTTTTGTCAGTTCCTTTTACCTCCCTTGCCATTTCGGGGGTGGGTAAGGGCTTACTGGGTTGTGAGCGAAGATTTCTGTTGCGAGGAATGTGTTGGTTTCTGAGAATGAGCCGTCGTCAAAGACGAGCATGAACTCGACGCCGTCGTCTAATGCTTGGATGCTGTGAGGGATTCCCCTAGAACAAAACAATCAATTATATCATCCTTGAATAGAAAAAGAACGTGATGCTTACGGTGGGAAAAACCACACATCGCCTTGGCCGACATCGTCGACGAATGTCTCGCCCTCATCGTTGACTGCCTGTATTTATCAAACCATTAGTATGATCCACACAGCAGGTGGACGTAGAAAATAGTGCAACATACTTGAATTCTGCAGGACCCGTTCAGCACAATAGACCATTCAGCAGCGACATGCCAGTGAAGTTCTCTGTATCCGGCGGCCTCCAGTCGCATTTCCACTCCAGCCATCTTGGTAGCAGCTGGCATGACATCTATATTCTCTTGACGGGACCAACCGGCTCTTCCTTTTCCTAGTCTGCAATAACTCATGTCAGGGTATATTTAACATATCGAAGAATGTTCACGTACGTCACCGCGCTAAGACCTGTTCATTGTTAGCCACCACATTTTATTTTCGAGAGATCTTTAAAATATATCATATTATACATACCCAATGGCCATTGTGCATTGATTGTAGACCCAGTGTCGGTCCCTGGAGGAGCGTACTTGTCGGGGTACATTTTATCAAATTCCACACTCCCTGCAGGCCGTTCAATCAACACACATCTCAATCAATCGCTTTCTGTTAAGACTCAATTGCATACCTGGACCCGGATTCGTGCCACCGGTATCTCCCCGGATCGGTTGTGGAGCTTCAACCTCATCAAAGTCGAAGTACAGACCTAGATCCGGATTGGCCGTCTGGCCTGGCGCATACTGGAATGATATTGTTTCTGTGTTATCGACGGGGACCGTGTTTGTGGGCGAGTACCCGATTAAGCCGGGGCCTCCTCTTAGAGGATTAGATGATGCTGCCGCTGGTGCTGCAGTGGCAGCGTCGAGAGTCGAGAGGATGAGGATGGCGAGGGGGATGAATTGATTCATTGTCACTTTGTGAACGGAGACAGAGGCAAGATAGAAAAAAGTCTTTGAATATGCTTGAGAGCCTCCTCAGGTTTCAATGCCAATTAATAACAGGGCTATTGGGATAAATCTCAATGAGCACGAAGATTTATGTCAGGGCAGGGGATAGTAGGTTGTTCTTATACCAATTCCCACACCCACTATTCCATTTTTCATTCTCTTCATTTCCCCTCATGAGAGATATAAATATCTTTTGCTCACGCACTAGTGAGGCAAATACCAACAATCCGTGGAAGGATGTTCTTCTCGGTCTGATCCACAGCGAACCTCATCCGGCGCATGCAGCAAACCGTCTCCTCATCTCCTCACATTTGACGTCAGTAATATGTGTACAACGCAACGCACTTATTCTACCCCTCACGACATACAATTGAAATGATCGGAATTTCCTCAATAATTGGATTCATGCTAAATTTGTCAAGCAGTCTAGTAGTTATTCGGTTAGGCTACATTCACATCCCTTGATTGGATGAACAGAGCGCTGGGAAGTAGATTGCAGCTGTTCATCAGAAAAGAAAAGAAAACCTCATGTATCTAAGCTATCTTGATCACAGTTTATCACGCAAAAATACTATATATAGCATGTATGCAAGGATGAACGTAGTAGTGGTCGTATGGCTAATAACTAAGGCGCTCCGGCTGGTGTCATTGCAGACAGAATCGAGGAAGTTATCAAATCTACCAACTTGATAGGACATCACTGGATGAGATGGACGATTTCTATCACGTACGAAGTGGCCCTGAAGGAATAGGCCATGCAGTGTTATGGAAGATCACCTGAACTATTAAAAGTTCGTTTATTCACTCTAGTCATAACTAATATGTAGGGAATCCTTTCCGGACTTTATCCAAAGTAATTATCCATCAAATTTGTGCAATTGTTCTAGTAAGCGTGCAGAATAATAGTCACCGAGGCGCTTAGCATACATGCGAGACTCGCTGGTCAGCCGAAAAGATGGCCACCCATATAACAATGATCGACATAAAATAATCCCTCGAGCAGATAGATCAAGGGGTCTTTCCACTAAAAGTGGAAGTATTGATTGGTGCCCCCATCATAATAACCCTCAAAATTCATTGCTGCATACTACTTTTCCAAAACTGGTAGTACATATACGCACCTACCAAACTCAACATCACCCCCTCACCTTAACCCAGGGCTAATTGGCACATGGTCAAGGGCCATGCAATAATGCCGCAACCCTGGTAATATATTTGATCTTAGGAATGGCGTGCCTGCCTGCTGCGTATACATCCGATTCATCCGGAACTAGAATCCAACAAGTACTTTCTAGGATCATTGGGATAAACGGTGAAACGCTAGAACTCTAGACCCTACATTGGTACACAAGAAGCGCGTTATCTTGGCAGTAGACTGCAAGAGATGCATTGGGGTGCAATCATATGATATTAACCACATATGTAGTTATTTATAGACCAATACCTAGGTATACTTTTTTTAACAGCGCCAATTGTTGATCGATTGGTTTTCCAGTTGTATTTAACCAAAAGAAGAAAGCAAAGAAAGTAAACAAGAAGAAAAAAAGAGGGGACTTATTCAGCCCGGTGATCTATATGTATGTATGTATGTATGCATATGCAACTGCGTTGGAAGTGGGCAAATGAAGAAACAAGACTTGCCAAGCGTCTGCAAGGACAAGGATAGTGCAGATGCCGTATTCGTCATGAGCGATGCGCCAAACGATGTGCAGCAATCTATACATAGATACAGATATTTTTATACTCGTTGGACATGAATATACTTGATTACTTAGCTCGTATATTAGGTAGCTATCGCGATGATTTGAATGGTAATCTGATCTACCCGAATAGGCAATAATCAGCTAGTGTAGCTACGCCGCATTCACTAACGAAAAGCCCCGAGAAGAAAACGTCAAATTGACGAATCACATCACGGAATCCTTGCCGGTAAAAAAGTGGCCACTCTATAAATAGATTAACTATAATCCGACCACGTCCAATCTGGCGGTAGTCAAGAATCTCGCAAGATACAACTACCAGTAGTCTAGCACTGCGTATCTATTCTCTGGGTATGTACTCCGTTGGTATGCACGCACTACCGGAGTTATTGTGCGGAGAATCGGTGGCTCAAGCCCGTGCGCTTCAATGCAATCGAAAGGCTACAAATCGCAGAGCCGGAGGATATGTTTGCTGCATAATACTGCTAATTATAGCCCCGTACAGTTAAGCCTTTTGGCTGCATACGACTTACCTAGGTGGTCCAGGGTATTGGTCTACCTGTCCTCCCGAAGTAGCATTGCAAGTTGGCACGTTTCCAGGGTTGTCTTTATACAACATGGGTGTGTTTACCTGGTAGATAGCATGCCTTATTTATATCCTTGGCGCTGCACACGTTGCATACTAAAGGCCTCGCCCAGAGAATGGTTCAAGCCCTTACATGGACAATCTAGGGTTTGGAAAGCCTTGCTTTGACCTTTAATACGGTGTATGATCTGGGGGACCTTGGACGCTTGCCGTCCTTCCCGACGGAATTAACCCTAGCCCGCTTCAATCCCCAATCTCCAATATTGAACTTAATTTATAGTTTATCTCACCCCGCAAGAGATGAGCGGTCTGTGTATAAAAGTGTGGAGTAATGCTAGTTGTTCTTGTGACCAGATTGTCTTCGAGGATACCTTAAAGTAGGCATGGAGGTTTATTTAGTATACTGTGTAAAATGAGAATGTGTTTAGGAGTTGAAGGAAAGAAGAAAACATGGGTATATAGTATTAGGTAATATATACAAATCGAAGAACGTTTAGCCTGCGTGTGCTGTGTAATAAACAAGAAATAATAAATATACACTGGAGAAATAAAGTATCAAAACCGCGGCACTCGACAACGGCTTTTGGCGTCTTCTGGCGCCGTCCGCCAAACTACATCTGCGACCTCCTTGCCTACCTGCTCAATTGCATCCATCGCCCAGAGAACATCCAAATGCTCATACTCATCAATGATCTTGTGATGTACAAGATTCACATACGGTTCTCTGCCATTGCGTATCCTGCGCAGAAGCCTGCGTCCATCCACCAAATCGTCCGAGCCGGCAATCCATAATGCGAACGGTGGTGTTTTGGGGCCATACCAGGCGTTCGCTTTACGATGGTGATGATGATCGTCAGTCTTATCGGGCGAAGGCGAGTCATCGTCACCATCAGGTGAGGACAAATCAGTGTTCGTCTTAACTGCTGCAATTCTGTTGTTGTCATCAAACGCCCGGTCCTCTTCTTCCTCCCGCAGTCCTTGCTCTTCAGTGGCTAAAATACATTTCTGAACAGCAAAGCCGTCACGTCCAAGCCACCAGCGCATACTCTCTGAGCTAACATAAACCGGGGAAAATTGAAACATGCGGTTACGTAGCCCCCGATCCCAGTGTTTGTCACTCCAGTCAAAGAGATACGAGAATATACTATAGCCAAGCGCGCCATATAAACGTGATGGTAGCAGACTGTGCATTGTCATCATAAAGGGGATGAAAGCGTGGATGCCGAAGAAGAGCCGAAATGCATTTGGAGATATCATCCGCATGAAGCGGAAGTAAGCCTTCTTGATCAGAGGTCCTGCATATGCTGCCGGTGCTAGGCCGCAGAATACAGATATGTGCCGGCCCAACTCAGGTCGTTGATCTTCCGCTAGGGCTACCATAGCCTCGGTCGTACCTTGGCTATGGCAAACGAGACCTAGAGTTTCAAAGCCGGTCTCGTACAAGACTCGGGAAACAAAAGCCGGAAGATCTAGCACGCCCATGTGTCGAATATTCCAACACCACATACGCGGATCGTTATACTTGAGCGTTGTGTGTTGCGGCTCAAACCCGCATCTATTGTTGCCCAGCCAAACGTCATATCCGGCCTTGCACAAGAAAAAGGCTAAGCTGTCGTCATCGTTGGCGCAGTAAGCGCCTGCGCTCTGAAGCAAGCCATGAATCAGCAAGACAGGGTATCGGCGATTCGATGATGGCAAATCATTGGTTTTTTTCTCATGAAATACTTCCGGTTTCCGGAAGCTTCTTTCAGTCTCCGATAACGGTGTGTATTCACGAGGATTATAGATATGCCATAATGTTAAAATAAAGCCGTCTTCGGTCTGGACCTTGAATGTCTCGACGTCTAATCCAACGCGCCTTGCATAGTATGCAATGTCACAGATGACTGGGTCATCCCCGCCTTCTAGAGGTGGAAATTCCAGATCTGATTCTGGGTCCTCTTCTGCCTGGCCACTTCCTTGCCCTAGAGCGGCTTCTATCTTCTCAGTTCTTATCTTTCGTTGTCTGCGCTTCCATCTCTTCGCAGCCTCGCGTCTAGTCGATTCTCTTTCCATCTCTTCCTTGTAAAATGGTCTCTCAAACTCTCGATTCTGTCCCTTGACTCGTAAAACAAGACTTCTGAGTCCAACACCTATTCCATTGAAACAAGACCCCACAACTACCACACTAAGAAATGAAAGCGAGAGACAAAACGAGACAGCACGGAAGGTCTGACATTGCAAGGTACGTAAAAGCGACGGCGGGCCGTAAAGCGGCAGCGGAGGAAAAAGCGGATGTGTATGTGCTGGAGGTTTAGCTATATTAAGCGGACCGCCATACTCGTCAGGCGATTGTATCCCCGTGCGCATTGTCTCGGCCGTCGTTGCTCCATCCTGCGTTTCATTTTCGCCACGAGTCGACTGCTCCGATGAAGGAAGAGTATCTTGGTTATCGGCAATAGCTTCATCCCGCAGACGATTTAGTTTTTGGGCTTCCTCCACTGGCACCGCAGGCAAACGGTCGCCTTCCACCGTCTCGATAACTGCATCGTGCGGAGTGATGAATCGCCCTGCAATGGCAGCATTTTCTTCGCGTTCGTCTTCGTTATTGCCACCCAACGATAGCTTTTGGGCCTGTTTAGCAAATTTAATAGCCTTGGATGGTTTGCTTTGGTTGGAAACGCTGGCGGACGTAGAGGACGAGGGCGAAGAGAAGGACATGGTTAGGCATAAGTGCCTTCGCGCGACAGAGAATTGACACGGCGGGACGACAACATGAGGGAAACAGTACAATATAGCAGAGACACGACAGGCAAGCAAACTTGATAATTTTCAAAGTAAAGTACACAAGAACTTGTTTCGATGCGGAGTTGAAGGCGCGTCTGATTTGGCTCGGGCCTGGGCCTTGGCAAGTGGGGCCGTAACCCAACCCCGGACTATGACGTCGGCCTGGGATGCATCCATCTTTGCAAATCACAGCTTTACATCGAGACGATTACACCGCCATAAGCGATTGCGACATATTGTACTGACTGACTTGAAAAGGAGCGATAAATTGAGAAGGCTGAGATATTGGACCGTTTTTTCTTCTTAATATACAAAAGAAAAATATTGCGTTACATCAACCATACGTCATCGCACAGGCCTATGGACTGATATAAAACATGATAAACCTTGGAAATGCGAATAGCAGCTTGCAATTTTTTTTACACGTGGCTGCTGTAAAGTCAACCTGACTAACTAATAGTCCACAGGCTTATTCCTGTACGATTGCACAAATTTATTTTTTCTTGCCGTCGAGATCGGTAAAGAGCTCATATCCAAAGTCCTTGCTCGAATCGTTGAAACGAAGCTTCTTGTCAAGCTTGTCAATCTCTTTGATGTCCGACTCCTCAAGCTTGAACGCTATATCGAAGTTCTGTTTGATTCGCTCTGGCGACTTGGACTTGGGAATGACCGAGCGGCCATGGGATATACCCCAGGCTTGATTGAATATTTCAGTTAGCAGCTGTAGACGCACCTGAAGAGCAAAAAATGAGAGATTTGCTTACCAAGAGCAACCTGATTTGAAGTTTTGCCATATTTCTTCCCGATCGCCACGAGCGTCTCGTCATTAACCAGCTGACCATGTTTCTCACGGGAACCATAGATCTCGTTCTGGTTACCAAAAGGCGAATATTGGGTTACATGAATACCCTTTTGCTTGAGGAATTCCGTAAAGTCCTTTTGTTGCAACCACGGATGCAGCTCCATCTGGTGAACAGCTGGAACAGTGGATGCATTCTCAAGAATGCGCTCGACTTCTTTCTTGGCGAAGTTGCTTATTCCAATAGCTTTGGTCTTTCCAGTTTTGAGGAGTGCCTCCATAGCTTTGTAGGTCTTCTTTTCGTTAGCAACACGATTGCCTGCATTGGTGAGGGTTGGAACTGACATCGAGATAATCAATGTCGGCAGTAATTATGTTGCCTTCTTTATCAGAAGGAAACATGTCATCTCCACGCTTAAATGCAGCAGGCCAGTGCATCAGGAAAAGGTCTAGGTACTCGAGGCCCAAATCATCCAATGTTTCCTGTAATGCCAGACTAACATCATCAGGATGGTGCCTGTTATTCCACAGCTTGCTGGTAACAAAGATTTCGCTGCGCGGCACGCCACTCTGTTTAATAGCCTTTCCCACCGCTGGTTCAGTTCCGTAGCTGAACTTGAATTTAGCTTGTGTTTCTTTCAACAGCAAAAGTAGTCTGTGGATTACCTACCATCTTGCGGTATCAATGTGGCGATAACCTGCTTGGAGAGCTGCAAGAACCGCAGCCTCCTGAGCGGCCTCGTCCTGCCATGTTCCTAATCCAATGGCGGGAATATGAGCACCGGTATTGAGCTTGAAAGTCTTCTGACCTTGGGGCGACATATTTGTAGTAATGTTGATAATTGAAGTTGTCAATGCGACGAGGGGTAGGCATAGGAGAAGGCCGAGTCTTTTGAGCCATAAATTAGACCCATATTTGATTTCAAGATCTATTAATCATAAGTCGTGTTACGTTGTGATGACAGAGCCACGACTTTGGGGCAGGGAATATCTTGTATGAGCGCTGCAAAGGTGACCCAGAAAATACATGACGTAAGATCTGTCGCATCCTACCTGAGGCCTTCAACGGTATACTAGGAGAAATTTCATCATAAGATTATAACTAGGAATATGTGTATTAATAAAATTCCTAGTTTTATTTAACAGTTATTAAAAGTCGAATCTGGTTGGAGTGAAGTTAAATCCTTGAAGGTTACTATAATCTAGTTGAGACCTTCTTTCTAGGTCGCAAGCTGATGGTCTCAGACTTGGAAAATACTATTATAGATTAGAAAAATCTATATTTTAAGTCTAGGTATTAAATGTAGTATTAGGTGGAATGGTTCTCAGTTTTAGAATGTTATTGTGATAAAAGTATTGCTGAAGAATCCCTAGATACATAACCCAAGCCCTTACCCTTAACTCTCAGGAGTCCAAACGCAACCCGAAATCTGATAATTGAGAACAAGTCCTTCCGTAATCAAGGCTTGTAAACAACGCGAAGATCAAGATCACCCATTTGTAGTCCATCCTCGCTAAGCCCTCCGAGCCCATGGAAACGTAGTTTCAATAACTCTAATCCAGTTGATGAGATATCGTTGTCATTGGTAGATGACAGACTCCGTTTCTTCTGCTTTGCCTCTAACAGAGTTTGGAGATCATGATGGTCAAAGGTAATCTTGTAAGGCATTTCTCTATTTCCAGGAGTTCTCAATCCATATGTCAGGCCGTTGGCAAGCGTGTATTTATTTACCAACGCGTATTCTGTGCGGTTGTAGCCGTAGTATCTTGCACTATTCGTGATATAATGGTTGAAGGATCCTTGTTCCACCTTGATCATTGATATCAGTATGTTATTTTTATCTAAATATCTAGTGGCATGGAAACCTTGTGATCGCAAATACTTACAGATTGAATTTTAAGTCGCAAGTCTCGTTTTCCAAGCCTGACATCCTCGTCACCACACCCCGGGAATACATACTCGGTCCCAACTTGAATCTGTTCACCAAATAGTAGTTCATGAATCAGAACTTTCTCACGTACACCTTCATAGACACGTTGTTCCACGTAGAGCGTAGCGTCGGGGTGGGTTTCATCTTTCTCGGGAATGAAAACCGTCAGTCGAACGAACCTGCTTCGCTCAAAGACCGCATTAGGGTTTAGGACTTCGGTGTCATCTATGATACAATAAGTTAGGCTCAGGTCTCATCACCCCATGTGTTGCATACGCCAATTCTATATAGGTGCGTATTTTCTTCTACCTGTAAAAAAGATCTTGCGAAACCTGTATCCAGGAATCTCATTTCCTTTCTCACTGTCATCCTGGCTTCTAGTGAATATTGTCAAGATGCCATTCCTGTTCTTTTCATAATATGCTCTCATCATCTGTTCGATGGTCCCCTTGCATATGGATTTTCCAAGTGTCCTTTTGGTCTCCGACATTGTATACGAACTGGTCATCTTTTCCTTCCGCGAAGAAGGTGAAGTAGACGCCGCTTTTGCAATGCGAGTAGCCGACCGTTTGCTATGAAGGATAGGGATGTCGTCCTTGTCTGTATCATGGACACTTGCTGGCTGTGGTTTAGTTTTCATTTTCTTCCTGTGGCCCAGACTTTTCTTTTAACAAAAAAAAATAATTTCTCGATAAGTATATTTGATGCTTCATGGAATTCATCGGTTCATGTAGACCTATCTGTATTTAGTGCGGGCAAGTTTCAGACCCCATCTGAATGCCTGCCAGCTACTAGCCTCCTGGACCAGTCACGTCTAACCACATGCTAAAAGCCATTACTCCGCTAGCAGGGGTGTATCTTTTCATAGACGAATACCAATCGACACGATGTGTTCGGTAGCCAGGGTGATGCCGTATTAGAAAATAATAAGTTTGGTGCGATGCAGACACATTTCTAAAATTAAACACCAGGGAAGAATTTTAATCAATGAATGGGTTGGAATTGCGCCACGGGTGAGACGAGATTCTAAGCTGAAACTCAAGTGAAACCGCGTCCCTAGACGTAGAGGCTGAGCAGACACGAGGAGAAAGAGTGATCCGTTTAATGTATATGTAGGGGGTGTTACAGAGTTCCTCCCGCAACACGACGTCATTTTGTTTCAGTGGTAAAGGGTCTTATTGGAAACATGCCAGACCCCGAGTACATCTCTGAACACCCAAAATTAATTAATAAAGTCCTACTCTGAAATGGAGGAAAAATACCCATTCAGAGAGGCCAACAAATACCCCTAGTGGAAGGAATATTTCCCACTAAGGAGGCCAAGCACGCCCTTAATAAGGTTTTCTCACGCACTGGAAGGGAACAAACCCCTGAGTAGTGGATGGATGGTTGCCTATTAAGAGGATAAACAATACTCAATGGAAGGAAAATTACCCGTTGAATGAAACACAAAACTTTCAGGAGATTCTAGGCTCCCCTGTACCGACGTCTTTTTGTTGCGGTGGTAATGGTTTTATTTTTTGGGCACATGAAGCTGAACATGACACAGGCTGATTCATATAGTATGGTAGGTAGGCTTTAAACCAAGGACAATTGCAGGGCAAGACTTTTTGGTGGAAACAAGGTAATTATTTTCGTTAAGCTGTTAACCAACTATTCAATTAGTGCTGTACTTTTGCATTTGTACCAACACAAGTTAAAAGGTGGAATGAAAGCTCATGAATTTTACAAAGACGCTATTGGCTACTGGCTATTGTTTTTTTGGATTCTACCTTCAAAAACTATGTTCGGTTGGCAACAATCATTGAAGTGAAATTTTTTATGTAGATATATATATATATTTTTTTTGATTAAGCATATGGGATTTTTCGTTGGGCCAAAATTGCTTCAGGCCAATATCGCGGCGGTAACGTACTTGCTAGACCCCGACATAACCAGATGCGTCATCCTCTCTCTGAGGCATCGCTATCCCATGTAGGCCCTCGTACTTGGGAGAGCTAGGTTCCTGCCATCCTTTCAAAGTATCGTCGTCGGTCAGGCTGTATACTTCCACGCCGAGTGGACGGCAAGTTCCGGCCATCTCTCCGTCTTCCTTCTCCCAGCCCCATTTCGAAAGATCACCTGGAGAAGCGTTAGCAGTGAAGTATGTCAAGAATTGAAGCGAAATTGTCATTCGTACCTCCTGGACAAGCTGAAAGAGCACAGAGTACATCGACTTCGGCAAAAAATTCAAAGTATTCCCCCTCTTTCGCCGGAGAAGCCTCCATGAAGTATTTCCCATTCTCATCCAAGCCAGTCACTTGAAACACATTAAGCACATCATGGACATCTGACTCTGTCAAGCCGTATGGCGCAACTGCTCGAGTAAGATTGGAATGGCAATGAAAGTCAAATGACTCCCCGCCCATGAGGAGATTCACGTAGGGATCACACCTGGTGCCGAGCAAGTCGTGGACACGGCCTCCCCACTGTGTGACTGGAAAGCCTGATCCTGATCCCTGTTCGACTTGATCCAATTGCCCACCACCTAGGGAGTCACCAGTGATGGTCACAAGTGGTCGGAGATATGGCAGATTGGACCAAAGGCGATCACCGACAGAGACATGCGAGCTGTGGATTTGCCGGGTCCGCGCAGCCCACAATCGCTCGCGCGGGTTATTTGCATTCCAGACATTGAAGTCTCCAACCTGCGGTCCCTTGGGGGTCGTGATGCGACAAACTTGTCCAGCGCGAACCTTCCATGCCTGGCCTGAGCATGGCCGAATCACAAAGGTAGTCTCGAGTTTTCGTTTCTCAGGATCTGCTGCTGTAGCTGCGACCTTGCGGTATACCGGAGAGGACGCGTACACAGTCGAGTTTCCTGGGGCAGTATATGCCGGCGGAGGACGTCGTGGCGATGCAGATGACATTTTTACGACTGGACAACCCTTTTCTTTCTTTTGTTCTTTTTAAAGACTCGAGACTTTTCAACTTCAAAAGTATATAATCTTCATCATACCAACACCAAATCACCTAATCGATACTTTTTAAGTTACTATTATGTACAAATGTTAGGTTCGGCCCAAACCACGGCAAACCGAGGACCAGATCCATTCAAACTTCGGCTCAGGCCATCGCCGTGCCGACGTTAAAGCGTTACCTTGACACATAGAAAATGTACAACCCACGTTAATGCCAGCGCCTCGTGGAAATACGGGGCAGTGGAGAAAAACACCATTCCACTCATAGTAGCACGCCATTATGGAGAGCGTTTTGCGACAAAAATGGACATACAGAGTATAAGACTACAAAACTGTCTGCGCCAGACTGCAGGTACGTAACGTGAATTTTTTTTAAAAAAAAAACCCTGGTTATGATGGAAGAGAACAAAGACAATATTCAGGTTAACAGCCACGTGCAGGCAATTGAAGGCGTCGAGGCCCGAGATAATGGCATCAAACGGGGCCTCTCATCTCGGCATGCCCAGTTCATTGCTTTGGGAAGTTCCATTGGCACTGGACTGTTTGTCAGTTCAGGCGAAACGCTCGCAAAGGGCGGACCGGCCTTCTTCCTCGGTAGCTACATAGTTGTGTCTGCCTTGATTTACATCATCATGTCTTCTCTGACAGAGATCGCGGCATATCTTCCTCTGAGCGGTGGCACGATGAACTATTACGGCACACGTTACGTTTCACGAAGCTTAGGGTTCATGATGGGGTGGCTCTACTTCTATTCGTTTGCTATCTTCATTCCCTACGAGTTGACCGCGTCTGCGTTGGTAATTGATTATTGGCATCCGGATGTGAATAGTGCCGTCTGGATTACAATCATGCTCCTTCTAATTGTAGGACTGAACTTCCTGCCTGTCCGATACTATGGTGAGTCGGAGTTCTGGTTCGCATTGTTGAAAGTGATCACCGTGATTGGCCTGCTTATCCTAGCCTTTATTCTCTTCTGGGGTGGTGGCCCTAGCCACGATCGACTTGGCTTTCGTTACTGGAATAACCCTGGTGCTACAAAAACTTTGATCGTTGGAGGAGGCTCAGGCAGATTCGTGGCGGCTTTGGCAACACTGATTAACAGCGTTTTGCCCTTTGACTTCTCCCCAGAGATGATCATAGTCACTGGCGGCGAGATCCAATCGCCGCGGCGAAACCTACCTATATCTGCCCGGACATACTACATTCGTTTGGTTGTCTTTTATGTCCTTGGTAGTCTCGCTATCTCCGTGATTTGCCCGTCGGATGCCGCAGCTTTGGCTGGTAGTGATACCGACGCTGCATCTTCTCCCTGGGTTGTCGGCATCCAAAACGCTGGCATCAAGGGCCTGGGCAGCGTCATCAACGCCGTGATTATCACCTCTGCAGCGTCAGCGGGGAATGCCTTCCTATACCTGGCCAGCAGATGTCTCTACTCCATGGCGCTCGAGGGGAACGCCCCCCGGATTTTCAAGAAATGCACCAAGCAAGGAGTGCCGATATACGCAGTTGGGGCCAGTTCGCTCTTCTCAGCGTTGGCCTACATGAACATCAATCAGTCTTCCGCCGACGTCTTTAACTGGATGGTAAACCTCGTCAATTGCAGTGCTTTTATTTCTTGGGTGTGCTGTTCCATCATACACATTCGGTTCCGTAAAGCCTGCAACATCCAGGAAATTCCGGAATCAAATTTTCCAGCCCGCTCGCGTTTGAAGTCTGCCGGCTCCTATTTCACCTTGGTAATTTTTTCTCTGCTTTGCCTGCTCAACGGGTTCACGGTCTTCTTCCCATCACAATGGTCGGTTTCTGATTTCCTATCCGCTTATATCGGCCTGCCACTGTTTGTGTTCATTTATCTCGGACATCGACTCTGGAATTACCGCGAATCTTGGGCGATTCCCTCGCACTTGGTAGATTTGCATAGTGGTTTTGAGGAATTGCAAGCGGAAGAGGATAATGAGCTACCAGAAAAGCCCCTGAGCCACCGTTTGAAACCGTGGTCTGGGTCTTGGAAAGTTTCAACATTGCGGTTTCGCACGAAAAGTTGATTATGTGATGTATTTTTAGAAGACAATTGGTTGAAAGATGTCAGCTTGGGATTTTCTGGTATCACCTTCATATATGTGTTGGCGACCAAAAAAAGATAAAGTTTTAGGGTTAATTGTATCTATACTTGTAACAGACAAAAGTCGAGTTGAAATTTAACATTTTGTATATTAGACTTTTAATTCTTACCCAAAACGCCATATTCACAATACCTGATTACTCAGGTAGCACGCCATTATCTCTATCTAGATCTGCCAGAACGTTCGGCGGACACAGCAACCTTGACAAGCTATGAACATCCCTATATTCGTTCTTCCCATATACCGCCAGACTCATCTTCTTCTCTGGGCGCAGGACATACTCGGGATTTGCCGGTATGCTCTTTTTGACCCACTGCCAGCCGGCCTTACCATTGGGTTCCTGAAGCGAATAGCCGTACAGCGATGCTGGATTATAGTTGGAGAGTTTGCTCTTCCGGATGCGGGTAATCGGATGGAAATACTCGTTCCCATCGCCTGTGTCTTGCGGATATCTACCTGGTGTGCGGTTTTGCTTCCCAAGAAGCCTAAAGAAGACGCCTTGCAGCCCGGCAAAGTTGGAAACAATGGGTCCGCATCCCCAGCCATTGATAACGTTATTTCTGGCGTTGTTCTCAACCAGTGCGTCGTAGTGCTGTTTGATGAGCTCCTCGATCGCGATCTCTTCGAAAGTTAGCATACCGGAGAGATTGACCACCTGGTGCCAATTAGTCAATCAGGATTGAGAGATAGATAGGGAGGATAGGACGGGCTTACCATCCATGCAAATGTAATGTCGCCGATTTCTTCATAATCACCCGCGATACGCGGG
Organism: Penicillium sp. OUCMDZ-019; assembly: GCA_011750695.1. Classification (NCBI taxonomy): domain Eukaryota; kingdom Fungi; phylum Ascomycota; class Eurotiomycetes; order Eurotiales; family Aspergillaceae; genus Penicillium; species Penicillium sp. OUCMDZ-019. Next base: position 87,776 of record WTTZ01000062.1, on the reverse strand, counting down.
TCTGCTGCTTGCCCACCGATGTTGCCGTGGACACCGGGAAACCAGCATTGCTGCAGATCCTTGGCTGTGGCTTCAGGGGTCTTTTGCCATGGGGTAGGGGGGAAGGTTGGTCGTCTCTCGTCAATGGCGAGGGCTTGGAAGGCATAGTCCACATCTGATGACAACCGTCGTTTACCAATGGTACATAAATTTATTGGCTATGATCACTTACTTTTTGATGGTTTCGTGTTATGAAATGCGTATTGCTTATTGATTGGGATGCCTATTTTTGTTGCTAAGTCTATCAGTGGCTATTCGGGGATCCCCTGCTTATGTGCGGTTAGTTTCATAGGAGCAGGATAGTCTGTTAATTATGCTTAACATTGCGTACTAGAGCTCCAATGGTGTCCCAAACGCTGATGATCCTAATACTGGGAGTAGTCATTAATTGTAACTTGTCCTTATGTTTCTGATACCACTTTGTCTTTGTGAAGGACTCGCTATCTGTATTCTTGTGGTAGGTCTTCCACATCTCTGCAAAGTGGGATATGTGAACTGTAGAGAGGACACTGACGTTACTGACTAGGCTGGTGACCAAACATACAATGAAAGCACCGTGAGAGAAACCAAAAAAGAACAACTTATCGCCAGGAATGTAGTTATTGGAGATAAAATCATAGATCTAGCATATATCTATGTCCAGACCCCAGCCAAGAGAGCCTGAGAAAGAACTAGTCTATCAGTCATGTTCACTCACCTGGAGGGAGTCGATTTAAGTTTAGACCAACCATAGATAGCTGCCTGGAATGGGAGATCTCTAGCTCCCAGGCCAGAATGGTATGAAACGATCTGTTTCACGATATTGCCGTCGGCATCAGGGCCACTATTCGCAATTGCTCGAGCGATCTTCGCGACATTCGAAGGCACGGACTTGTCGCCCACGTCGGACGCCAGCCATGTCCCGTCGGCGCAGAGAATGATGCGTTTGTAGCTTGCCTGTTTGGGGGCCCGATGCGACATCATGGAGGGAATTTTTGAATCGTTAGAAGAAATGTAGGAGAAGAATTCCTTCAGTCCGCGAGGGAGCTCTCTATGAGCGTAAACATAGGTATTATTATTATCATGTGCCGCATAGCTCTGTTAAGCTACCAGGTACGTTTATGCACGGTACGACCATACGGTACGACCATTGGCTAAGTATTCAGGATTGACTATCCATTAATATTAATAGCTGTAATTTACAAACCTGTAAATCCGTCAAAAATTTCTCCAAAAATAAGCCAATCATGCAGAAGAAATTGAGACTTACTGCATTCATCAGAGGAGACGGACAACATCTGCTCAGCCCTAAGTCTAGAATTCACTTCAATCCCAGGCGACAAAGAAGTAGCGATATGGTGTTTTGCATATAATCATACAATGTTACTGACTTTAAACATGTTACATTATATTCAATCGATTCTTTATTTACTGGACGAATGGCTTAACTAACATCATAATGACTTAGGGTATCGGGCAAAATCTCCGCAAGCAAGGTTATATTGCCAAAAACCAGTCTTCCATTTGAACTGGTTTCGTATCCTAGGGCTGGAATTCAATTAGGTAATCCGGTTTAATTTTGGTTCCTATATTCCTGGGACAAAAATAGGACGAGAAATGACGCCTAATATAATTTGCATGACGGCTCAATTCCCCCAAAACAGTTCACGGTCTGATCAGCTATATGCATAAATGCTGTTAAGCTTTTCAAATTTTTAATCAAGGTTTACTGTTCTTCCATGACTCTCAGATACCAATACACATTGACTTTTGTTCTGCACTCTTTGCTCTTCGATTTTCTTCCTGCTGCAAGCCAATAGTCTTGCAGCTTTACAGTGTTCGGTGTTCTGTCGTTGTCACTGCTTTTTGCGCTGCCTTACATAGGTTTATCTAACATGGAGGGTGCCGCTCAATTTGTCGGTGATTTTGCGAGTAATGCCGAGGTCATCCTGAAACTTGCCAAAAAACACGTCGGCGGCGTTATCGCGGACCTGCACGCCGTTGGATTGAAGACCACGGTAGAGGATGCCCAATCTCTTGCGACGTATCTGACTCAAATGAGGACCGGAGATGGTGTAGATGATCGGATGATGAGACAAGAAAAACTGATGTCTTGGTTATTCAAACTCCCCCTTGATCCCAAATCTACAGTGGGCAGTACTCTCGAACATGGGATCATCCAGTCGCTTTGGGACACGCTTCCTCATCCATCTCCCAGCTGGGCACAATATTCAGGCCCCCAATATCGACATGCTGATGGCTCATGCAACAATTCCCATGAATCCCAAGTTGGCCGGGCAGGTGAGGCGTACATTCGCGACGTCGTGTCTCGCAGGAATCAGGGTGCTATTAAGCACGGTAAAGGCTTGCCTAACCCCGAGGATATTTTTGAGAAGCTCTTCAGGAGGCGGGAGCCGGCTGAGGGTGGGTTCAAAAAGCACCCTTGTGGCATCTCCGCGAACATGTTTTACATGGCGACCTTGATCACGCATGACCTGTTCAATTCCGACATCTCCAACAGGTCCAGAAACAAAACGACAAGTTATGTGGATTTGTCTTGGCTTTATGGTAAGTTCCAATCATGTTTGTTTACAGTCGTGGCGTGTCCTGACCGTGGGTGTCATACAGGCTGGGATCAGGATATGCAAAACTCCGTCCGCGACAAAGCTAAACACCGTGGAAAGCTTTATCCCGATGTCTTTGCCGATCCACGCTTGGAATTGCAACCCCCGGGTCTCGTCTCTATGGCCCTTCTCTGGTGCAGAAACCACAACTGGATTGCTGAACAGCTCCTGGTCAAAAGTAAAGATGATGCACGCTTTGCCGCCGTACCGAGGGATGATGATAAGGAGGCATTGGAGCTCCTTGACGAGCACTTGTTCCAGACGGCGAGGAATATCAACGTTGGAACGTTTGTGACAGTGGTTCTGAAAGATTATGTGAGAATGCTGTTGGGAATTAACCGGGAAAACACAAGTTGGACTTTGCCAATCAATCAAGATTTTGCCTCTACCGGAAAAGACATCCCAAAAGCCACGGGAAACCAGTGCTCCATCGAGTTCAACTTCATCTATCGCTGGCATAGCGCAATTTCTGAAGAAGATGAGAAGTGGATAGGAAGGCTTTTCGAAGATCTAGATAAGCGGTTGGGCCCTGACTGGGTAGATAAAAGGCTAGGCTCGAGACTACCTGCCCGTATTCCAGCCTTTGTCCAAAGACGACACAAAGAGCGTGCATCCACGGATCCCCGTTGCAGGAGCTATTTCGCTCTAGATCCCGACATCAAGCGTGATGGGCAGACCCACATGTACCCAGATGCTGCTCTGGCAGACTTTATCAAACGAGCTACTGAGTCGATCGCCGGCGCTTTTGGTGGTCGTCAAGTCCCAAACGTGTTCAAGGATATTGAGCTGATGGGGATACGCCATTGCCGCGAGTTAGGGGTATGTACGCTCAACGAGCTCCGCAAGTTCTGCAATCTGCGTCCGTACACTACCTTTGAGGAAATGAACGAGGATGAAACCATCGCCAATGCTCTGAAGGACTTGTATGACGACGTTGCGAACGTGGAGCTGTATCCGGGCTTGGTCGCTGAGCAGGCCAAACCTAAGCAAGAGGCCACAGGCTTGTGTGCTGGCCGCACCATCACCTACGCAATTCTTTCCGATGCTGTCGCGCTGGTCCGCGGCGACCGCTTCCTGACCACGGAGCTTAACCCTTACAACCTGACGCAGTGGGGATATGATGAGGTTCAACCCGATAATAGCTGGAGCTTTGGAAATGTCTTGGGCGATAAGCTCTTGAATCGGCACTTGGGGGAGAAGCATATGCCCCGCGATTCAATTTATACGCAATTCATGTTTTCCACACCAGAGGAGACGAAGATAAATCTCAAAAAGTTTAGAATGGAGAATATATACAGGGAAACGAGGCTATGATTTGAGACTGATTTTGTAAATGAGAATCTCTTACACCGGGTGGGAGCTTTAGGGTTTCTTGGAAATTGTTCAAGGCCTGGCCTGATTAATTGCTTGACTGGGGATTGGGTTTTATCTTTTTTTTTTGCTTCGTTTAATAGCAGAAAGCCAGGATGCAAAGCTCTTGGGATGTTGTCCTCCCGTTCTTAATCCGGTTGGAATTCCCAAGAGCCTATAGAAACTCGGTTTGGTACTGTCATTTAGCCAGGTTGTTTATCCACAAGATATCCTACATTGAACGACCTCGGGAGGCTTCCTATGTGTAAAGAATATTCATTGCAGTTCTATAGATAAGAATTCATATTAGGCATTTCTGAGATTTTTATATCATGGTGCTCTTATAACCGGCCGAGTCTCTTTTCTTGCCAAATATTCCGGTGCCTCTCTCTTGCCTCAACTTCTTGCCACCATACATCTGGATCGTGCTCCAGGATCCACCAAATCAGAGTATATCGTTCTCGATACCTCTCAATAAATTCGCGATCATCATCCACCGCCTCGCTTACGTACGTGGTATCTATTCTATCGTAGTCAAACTGCCGTTCCACCCGTTGCAAAAAGTGGCGCCGCGACTCATTGAATAGATGCAAAGCATAAGGGATGTTGTATGTTTCTTTCGCTTGATACGTCCGATGTAACGAACGATAGAGCGTCCACACGTCAGCAAAGCAAAATGCACTTCCTGTCCCCCAGCCGCCGGCGGTAGGATGTGCCGCGTCGCCAACGAACGCAACAGCGTCATCGCGGATGAGGTGCTCCATCCACTTTGCCTCTTGAAGCGGATAGGCGTCAATACCTGGCAGTGCATCCAGGACCTTTGTGATTAGCGGGTGCCAGCCCACGAGTTTCTTTTTGATTCTATCAACTCCTGCTTGACCTAAGGCGTGCTCCCACCTAAGAGTTGCTGCAAATTCTTCTGGTTCTTGGAGAAAGGCCGCAAACGAATACGTCCCCGGTTCAAGGCGAGAAAGTACGACCACATTGGACCCCTTCCTAAATGATGAAGAGTCATTGGGGAGGTCTTCGATTTGAGCGAGCCTGGATACCGGAAAGTTGATTCGGTAGGCAACCAAACCCTTGTACTTGACCTCGGTCTCTGGGAGATATTGTCGGCGTATTTTCTAACCTTTTATTAGTGATGTACGGGATTGATCAAAAAGCAAGCATTATACCGAGTATAATCCGTCGGCCACCACGACCAGGTCTGTCGTTCTGGTTTCTCCATTTTTAAGATACAGAGTAACCTCTTTCTTCTGGCGTTGGGTCTCGACTCTTACAACCTCCTTTCCATACTCGAAAACACCATCGGGGACATCTATCATCAGAGCCCGATGCAGCGAGACTCGAGACGCCCGCCCCTCTTGCAGGTGACGCGGCGTGTCTGGAGAAATCGCCGTGGTCAGGACCTCCCCGGTCCTCCAATGCCGATGATGGATACCATCGGTTCCCTCTCCACGATACAGCTTGCTCTGCAAGTACTCCCATGCCGCTGGCGAGAGCATCCGGCGCAATACCTTGAGTGCCGTGACCATGACGGCGATCTGAGCACCAGCTTCGCGGATCGCTGGCGCTCGCTCGTATGCTGTGACTTGGACATTGGGTAGCCGCGATAACGCACCGGCTGCTGCTGCTCCGGCAAGACCGCCGCCAACGATGGCAATCCTCAGCTGACGAGCATTGGAATTGGCCATAGCGACGTTTCACTCTCGATGAAATTAGATCACGGTAGACACAAGTGACACGATTAGTATACGTATTGAGAAGAAAATGGAGAGAATAAAAAAAAAGAGACGCAATGGTGGATATTTAAAGTTCACTATAAGCGCGCACGCAATCGTCTTGATTTTTCAGCACAGTTGGAACACCCACATTGTCAACCTGAATAATATAGGGCCCCAGAACGATTTTTTTAAATAAGAAAATCTGGTACGTAACGGTTAACCAAGACACTCAAACAACTACCCCCGAGCGTGCACCGATTTTGAAATTTGCACCACAACTATAGGGCCGATGACCTCGAAAATAGCACCAAAATGTTTCTAATGATAAGGGCTATAATTCAAAGCTTAACATGGGAAATATTTACTATTTATCGCATATGCCGTAGTGGGTTTTCTGTATCCATTGGCTGCTGTGCTGTTCTGAATCTTCTGACAGCTTACTACAGCACTTAAAGCCCTAATGTGGATCACCATAGCAACTTAACTGCGGTTCATGTTATAAAAATATCAGAAACACATAGACATGATATACATTTTATCTAAAACCATCAACTTGAACCTACCGCTCACCTTTTTCCATGAAAGTGAAGTGCAATGGAAGTGTTGAAACTCCTCCATCTGGTGCGGTCAGCTTACATGGCCCAAAGCCACTTGTCTACCTCAGTCTGTGGAATATGTACCTAAGGACTCTATAAAGAACCCATTTCATTGCTCTTTGTCGTCAAGGACCTGAGAACTAGTTCCATGCAGGTCGGTTTCTATGGCGGATATTTATCCGCCAACTCATCTGTAGGAGGGCTCCCATCAATCCAAAAGATTGACAAAATTTTCCTTAACATATCCATAGATGATGCTGTAAGTATCATTTGCCTTTTATCATACACTAGCACCATGGCGTTTTCCTTGCTAAGCATCAATCGATAGTGTCTTATTTCAAGATTCATCCTCGACTGAAGAATGCCTACTATCCTCCACGATGGCAAAGGCTCCGATGACATGACCAACGCTCTGAACGATGACCAAGGACGAATTCTGTCCATCGCCGCCCTCGTCGTCGTAGGCAACTGGAGCAGCACGTCAGAAAATCCTCAAAACTGGTCCATTCTGCGCAAGTTGCTATCCACGACTATCCTTTGCGGCATTGCCTTCACTACGACCTTGGGGGCATCAATCTACTCCCAGGGCTCCGATCAGGTGGAACATACATTCCACGTCTCACAAACAGTCGCCCTGATACCGTTATCAGCATACTCTCTTGGCCTTGCCCTCGGCCCTGTGATTTCATCACCGTGCTCAGAGTCTTTTGGTCGCAAGTCTGTTTACCTTTTGACACTGCCGCTCTTCGATATCTTCATGGTGGCTGCAGGTCTCTCGAAAAACGCCGCTTCGCTCATTATCTTTCGCTTTTTCGCGGGCGTGTTTGCAGCACCAGGTGTCTCGGTCTCTGCAGCTTCGATTTCCGATTTTACCACTCCCGATCAGAGAGTCGTTGCTTTGTCGGCGTATTATTCCATTCCATTTCTCGGAAGTGCCATTGGCCCCTAAATCGGTGCGTTTGCTGTTGATGCGAAGGGATGGCGCTGGACTGCTTGGGTCGTCCTAATCATCGCCGGAGCCTTCCATCCCCCAGTGCTATTATTGCAAGAATCTTATGAGACGATAATTTTAAAACGGAAAGTGAAAAAGTCAGGAATTAATTCTAACAACATAAAGACAAACTCTTTCTCCTGGCAGAGCATTCGGAAATTTGTTACTTCCACCGTTGGTCGACCGCTTCATATGCTTTTTACAGAACCACTTGTTGGGCTCATCTGTCTCTACACTGGGTTCCAGTTTGCACTACTCTATACTTTTATTGTGGCTAGTCCGTGGGTGTTCAAGACCGTGTATGGATTTTCACTAACCGCACAGGGTCTTACATTCCTTGCACTGGTGTGTGGATGCATCGTTGCTCCATTTGTTCTCATCACAGCACTGCGCAAAGGCAGCTCGAATCAGCAGCACAAAAGCTTGAATCCCGAGAATAAGCTCTACGTATCCTTGTACGGCAGTCTCGTGCTTCCAATCGCTCTATTCTGGTTTGGATGGACTGCACGGCCATCGATTCACTGGATCAGCCCTGTCATCGCACAAGGCATAGCTCTATTTGGAAGTATCACTATATATATTCCTTTCAACCTGTATATGTTGGATGTGTATGGCTCAGAGTACAGAGCATCCGCCAGTGGTGCATCCTCATTTACGCGATACATTCTTTCGGCAGCCTTTCCACTATTTGTTACGCAGATGTATGAGGCACTAGGTGTAGGATGGGCCACGAGTTTGTTGGGATTTGTAGCGCTAGCCATGGCACCCATTCCCTGGTTGTTCTATCATTTCGGTCCACTATTACGAGCAAGAAGCGCATATAGGGGAACTTGAATTAATACAGAACTAAACCGTGACGTAACTACTCTTTTTTGAGTAATACAATATTTTATTTTTCGATGCTAGACCTTTTCACGGGATCTGAATACCACGTAGTAGGATAGGCAAATGTGTCGAGTCAATTGAATCATAGAAATTTTATATCCAATTTATAAAAAAAACTAAATGGCTCTAGCTCGTGCATCAGCCTCAGCACCCAGGCACTGCGATGTTATCGGATATCGACAGTATGCCAGAAGGCTTGTGGTAAGTTTCGTTGTTTCCTCATCACCCATATTCACCCGCTGACGATTTCAAAATGTTTCATGTGAAACTGGCATACAATATGCTCTTACCTAGGTAATGAATGCATCGGGTGTCAACGGGAGGTGGAGTTAGCCGATGACCCCAGGGCTAATGATATAAAAGGCGGCATCGACCGAAAGGCGGATTATACCTGAACCAACCTCTCCATCTATTGAACACTAGAACCCCGAAATGACGAACCCAGAATTATCTCCCCTCCCTCTTCCTGAGGGGATTACGTCTCGCCAAATTGACCTGACCTCTTTTGGTCACTTATCCTTCCATATCCTTGAAGCCGGCTCGCCCACAAAGCCTCTCATTATTCTCCTTCACGGGTTTCCCATGTTGGCTTACTCTTGGCGACGAATCATGCTACCACTGGCCAACGCTGGATACCATGTAGTTGCCCCAGACCAGCGTGGCTATGGGCGAACAGTCGGATGGGATACAAGAGAATACTCCGAAGTTGATCTGCATACCTTCTCAACCCCCATTTTCGTCAGAGACACGCTTGCTTTGGTTTCTGCTCTAGGATATGCCAAAGTAAAATGTGTCGTAGGCATCGACGCAGGCGGCGTGACTGCTGGCGGATGTGCTGTAATTCGACCGGATGTATTCGAGAGTGTGATGTTATTAACGCACCCTTTTAATGGGACGCCCACTCTCCCATTTGGCATTACCGATAAGCAAGATAGTAAGGCAGCCGGATCTGAAGAGAAGAAAGCCCCAGCGTCGATCCATGAACAACTTGCAGCCCTTGGTCGCAAACACTACAAATGGTATTATTCTACTCCAGAGGCCAACTCAGATCTTACTTATCCTGCGAGTGGACTTGATGAGTTTTTACGCGGCTATTTTTATACCAAATCTGCCTCATGGGCCGGGAATGATCCACGCCCACTGCAAGGTGGATGGACGGCAGAGGCGTTGGCCAACCTGCCATATTACTATATCATGCCTCTAAACGCGACGATGCCTGAATCCATTGCAGAGCTGATGTCAGGCGAATCGACAGAAGCAATTGAATTGTCTAAAAAATGGCTCCCAGACGAGGATATCAAAGTATTTGCAGCTGAATACAGTCGTACCACGTTTCGAGGTGGGTTAAATTGGTATCGGGCTTATACAAACAATCAATTCAAGCAAGCCATGGACGTTTTCGCTGGACGAAAGATTGATATTCCTTGTGCTTTCATTGCCGGAGATAAAGATTGGGGAACATATCAAGAGCCAGGAACTATAGAGAAAATGCGTGACGGGACATTTTGTGCAAACTTTCAGTTTTTCAAAATGGTGAAGGGCGCAGGACATTGGATCCCACAGGAAAAGCCGGAAGAAGTCATCAAAGGAATTCTGGAATTGGTGCGGGTCGTAGAATAATCTTGCTATATACTGTTCTAGGCTAATACAGAAGCTGCGGCGAATATAGTCAAAACTTGAGACGACATAGCCCCTTTTCTGCTTGTTCCCTGCTCCTATTGATGCACAGAAGTTCATCGACAAGAGCACCATATACCTTCAATTCCAGAGCAAAACTTATTCATATTGTAACTCACGAGCAGGTTCTCTAAGCTTATTGGAGAATCATGGTCGTTGTCATATCGCCTTGAGCGTGAATGTTGCACCATTGACTGAAAACAACTCCGCATAAGGACAAAGAGGAACAATTTATAAGATGAAGCAAGTCAACTATGAGTAAACTCTACATGAAAGGAGCCAATTTGAAATGACTCACCGATGAACTCAGTCAAATCGAGTTCAATACAAGCATTGATAGTAGTATAAATACCGTACCCTTCCTTTTCCCTGAGTTGAAAATTCCTCATTCAATCAGTACTCTGCAATAGAGAAAGTTCCTATCAGTGCTTTTGTGTATCAATCATCGATTTGTTGCGGAAGCACTATTCGATTTGCAAAAATGTCGACCTCCGGCTCAGGACAGATTAGTTCTGATGCAAGAGGTTCTAGTCAACTACCTCCAGAAGTTACAGAGCAAATCGCGGAACGTTATTTAAAACAGAAGATACCGCTCTTTACACGTGAAACCTTCTTGAAGATTTCGGAAGCACAGCGGAAAGTCGAGGATGGAAAAGACGACAAACACCCTACTATTGAGGTGCCGGCCTTTGTTGACGGGGAATTGAGTAAGAATTTTTTCACTCTCAACTTGGGTATCAAAAAGGGAGAGTAAGTGAACCAATTTAATACTACCTAAGTGGGAATTCGACTTGAAAAGAGGCTAATGGTGTTTTTATCCAGTATCACTCAACTTGTTTACCTTCCCATTCAACGGATGCTGTCACCCTATTGGAATTTGATATCCACAGGTAAGAATCCCAATGATGCGGCTATCAATCTAAACCCGATACGGAAGATCACCCAAGACTCGGGGCACTCAAAGCCTAGTATAGAGGCAATGACAGACTATGATATCAAAGAATCATTCAATCAATGGCGCAATGACTGGATTGGCAGCAATACAAGAAAGTCTGTTTTAAAGGCATTCAAAGAAATTCCCGTTGAAAAACGCAAGACGGTCAAGAAAATCATTGCCTTTGGATGTGGACCAATAAGTGACTGGGTTCAAGCTGATGATCGATCCTCACTTCCAAGGATTAGGCCACTCGCAAAACACGGTATGCTTATGGATCTTTGGAATATATTCAACCCAACTGGAGGCGAAGGAATTGCCTGTTATGTGCAAGATCCCAGGTATTACCTACCCTGGGACAAAACGTTACTCGAATCCCTCAAGATGACCGTACTGGACGAACCTGCTGGGTTTGTAGAAATGGATGAATCTACGCTTGTTGTCGCAGTAGATCCGCAATTTCCTCTCCTGCAGATTATTGCTGACCTGACAAACCCGGCAATGGTTTTCCATAACAAAATACCACTGAATGATGAATGGGGGTCTTACAAGAAAACCGAACCAAAAACACGCGATGATGAGAGAGGTGACGATGGTGGTGCTTGGGAATACCTGCTCAAATACTCGGATGAGAGCAATCCTAGCTCCCCCAGAGTCCAAGATCTGTTTCTTCAATATGAGGAAATCACTATAAACAACCCGGAGAACTATTTATCGAAGCGGAACACACCTCTTTCACTATATGTCCGGAAATAATGATTTGCTAGTATTAGCCTTGGATAAGAGTTGTACTATAGACTCATTCCAAAGGCAAGTTGCTAGACAGAGCCTTCTGCTATTGTTTTCTTCTTGGATTTAAGTGGATTTAACGTGCCTTGATTTTTACTTATTTATCCCAAATCCTATGTATACCTAGTATTTTTATCAACTTCTTTAATACAGATTGGAATATTCATGTGATTTATTTTTCTCCAAGTCTTGAGACTCGAGATTATTTAAAACGTTCATTAATCTTGTAACAGCGGTAATGCCCCATCTAAATAGGCTGGCAGCGGCCTGAGCCGTTCATCCCTCGGGCATCCATATGTAAATGTTTTCTAAAAGCTATACATTTCGAAGACAGTCCTTCTTACTGTAGTCGCAAACTTCAAACTGGGTCTCTTAGAAGGTGTGAGGAACAGCCAACTGAGAGGACTTGTACTGAGCCACCGGACCAATCAAATGATCGAATGACGGGGAGTTGGAGACACGAGGGGTGAAGTCCTCCAAGTCCCACAGGTATCCAAGGGTCTTAAGAACAGATGTAGCACTGTAAGGCTCAGCCTGACCATTGGCTGGGTTGATACCGTACTCCTCAACGTAAGCTGGAAGGGTGTAAGGGGAGATCAAGAATGTGGGCAGACGGCCACCATAACGGTCAAAGTTAAGGGTGTAGTTCTGGCCATCGACAGCAGTCTCTGTGTAAGTTTTGTTGTCTGGACGGACTGCTGACGGCGCGGGCACGTGATCGAAGAAGCCACCAGTCTCGTCGTAAGTCAGCAAGAGAAGAGATTCTTCCCACTGGGGACCGTTGCGGAGAGCTTCGTAGATCTGTTTGACAAAGATCTCGCCGTAGGAGACGTTGCCGCTAGGGTGCATGGAGTTGGTGTTAAGGCCACAGCAGGAAGGGTTAAGGTAAGACAGCTGAGGAAGTTGGCCCAAGTAAGCATCTTGGAAGAAGTTCTCGATGGGGACGACGCTGGACTCGGCGTTGGCAGCAGTCCAGTTAAAGAAGAGACTGTCTGGAAGAAATGCGCCATTGGTGCCATCGTAGTTGAGCCAAGAGATATTCTTGCTAGAAGCTTCCTGGAAGATGCTGTTGATGTCAACACCAGAGGTGAGGAAAGAATCGTCATTGTAGCCATGACCATCAGATGTGCCAGCAAGGGCGCAAAGACGGTTAGGGTTTGTAGGCTATTCAAACATCAGCTTTCAGAAATATCAAGAAAAGTGGAGGGGGGGCAATGGACTTACTCCAGGAATACACGAGAACCAGGAGTTGAAAGTGACGAATTCATCCACCAAGTTGAGCAAGACAGGAATCTCATCCTCAGAGTAGTAACCCATGACTTGCTTGGCAGCGGTCTCAGCGGTGATGTCTGGGTAACTGATCAACTGCTTCTGAACGAAACCCTGTTGAGTCTCTTTGAGACTGCCATTAGCGATAGCGGCGTTGTCTGGCGAAAACTGGCCAAAGAACTCGAAGTTGTTGCCAGTGACCGAATGGTCAGGATCATTCAGCACTGAGTCAAAATCCTTGAGGCTAGTGCACCACTGTTGGCCATTTGGCTGACTGAGGTTTTGTGGGATGCAGTAGTCGCCGTTGTTGGTGGGGTTGTTCAAGCCACGTCCTCTGATACCACCGAGGATGTTGTCAAAAGAACGATTTTCGAGCAGAATCCAAACGACGTTCTTGACCTTGCTCTTCAAGTTAGCAATTGACTGCGCCGAGCCGGCCTTGTAGCCAAATGGTGCAGAAGTGTGCGTGTTTGCGCACTCGCCTCCAGTCCAGTCAAAGTGAGTGGAGGTTGGGGAGGCCAGGGCCGAAGAGGCCAAAAGGCCAGTGACGGCAGCAGCAGCAACGCCGGACTTCATGATGACACTTTCAGATAACTTCAGCCCGAGTAGTCTGTGTGTGGTTGATTATCGTGAAGGTAGTGGGAGGAATCGACGTGCTAACGGCGCACTCTTATATGCACGGGGGGAGATTTCTGTCGCTTGGCAACTTTCCTCGACCAAGGCATGACGCCCACGTGGAATGCAAGCTGCAGCTTTTTTCGGTTCTATCACGAGTGCCAAGTCTTTCCCACCACGCTCTGGAAATGAGCATCCCGCGCTTCCAACCAACAGCGCGCATATTAGTCCTCGCGATTCGCACACGTGCCCGCGAGGCTTTATCGGGGCTTACTTTGTGTCTATATTGATTGGCCGATTGTTGCAACACGCGGCTGCGAGTGGAGTGATCTTTTCTTTTATGCTTTGCATAAAGTTATAAACTACAAAGTTGATGCCCCATCTGCGTGCAGACTGGCGAATCAGAATCAATGCTATGGTTTTGCTAGACCTGCTCAACATCGGCGTGGTCGAAACTCTGCCGCTGATTGGCCGGGCAGCTGCATACTTTAAATGCGCCTCAGGGACGGGGTGGGTCTGGTCTCTCACACAGTACACTAGGACTAAAGGGGTCTCGTCAACAATGCACATTGAACAAACGGTCTCTCGATTATTAAACTTGCACCGTATGTTTAACGATAACTTCTTATCGGAGTAGCAGTTATGGCTTGCCCTCGCATTATTCATGCCACAAGGCTGCATTGACTTTAGGTCCCAGAGCCTCGGATATGTTCCAAGGGACTTGCGGGTTTGAACAGCCTTCCCTAGAAATATGATTTGTCTTACAACAACCCATCATGATAGGTAAGTGCCTCAACATGCATAGGCAGGCGAACTGCCATATTTTGTTTATTTAGAAGCCCACCTCAAATCATTTTTCAACGCTATCTCAACAACGATGGTGTCCGAAAACGTACTAGTCAGCGGCGGTCCGGACCGCGGCTTACCAGAAGGGGAACTATATCCTTTCGACCAATGAAAATGACGGAATACGTAGTTGAAGTGCAAAAAAAAGGTTGCTAGTTGTCCAATGCTGTATATCGACTTGTCGTTGATCTTAGACCGAACGAACGTGTACTCACCTATGCGCTAGTTCTTTCAGCGCACCAATCCTCGAGTACATTGCGAGTGCTCCAAGGCACTGCTGTCGTCGGTCTGTATGGAGGGATAACCTAGGTAAACCGGTTTGGAATGTCCATCTTTCGCACGAAGAAGTACCTAAGAGTCTAGCAACACAGTAGCTTTAATTTGCAGCCCATATTTCTCGAGGCTACCTATTTCAACTCTCCATATCCAAGTTAGGAAAACTGCTAGCCTTGAATAACTCCTTGCCATGACGCACATGAGAATGAGCCACGAGCAGTTTTGCAAGGACAAATATTGCAATTCCCTGTCTGGGTCATTGGCATATATCCTAAGCACCTAGGCAAGATGTCATTTGGTTAGAACTAGCAGCCTGGTTAGATGATCATCTCTATCACAGCCACCTACGTCAGGGCCCTTATCTGACTCGAAGCGGTAGTCGAGTAAATATTCACCCATATAACTTATAAGTAACGTGCACCGTTAATTAGCGGGTACAGTTTTGCAGTACCTCCTTCAATTGTGATTTATCGTTAAATATAATAGAACGAGAACGCCTTCACGCCAAAAAAGAGAGGGACAAATGAATTCCAGTCTGTTTTGATTCGCCTGCATTAATCGGTCAGGTGATTCAATCGGGCACGGTAGAAGTGACGGCCTGACTGTCATATTAGGCAGGAGCTGGACGGCCGTCTTTGATGCCGTCCTCCAACTTCATATCATCCAACTTCTCCAAGAACAGGTCCATATCAATAGGATCGTTCAGTGCGCCGCCAATTCCTGTCACACGCTGAAACAACAGGGCAAAATTCGGAAAGGCACTGCTAAGTCGTCTGCGATTTCTTTCCTGCTGCCACGTACTCGTCTCGAAATCCTTCAGTAAGGAGTCGGTCTCTGGTGGCAGCCTGATATTCATTTGCCTCGCTGTAACCTGGACCATTCGCAGGATACTCTTCGCAAGAAACCACTGTTTCGAGAACACTTTTGCCGCAGAGCAGAGATCTATAAATGCGTGCCGGCTGAAAGGATTGTCTAGTTCTTCGAGCAGTACAAACAAGGCTATTGATACCCAATAAACAGCAGTCCCCGATATGAATTCGATGCTCCACTTGGAACGATAGAGGCGGATCATTTGGGCAATCTTCAGCGCCGACTCAACACATGTTTCCCGGGCTTCATGTGGCGTGATGGTCATTGGGCGCGCTGGGTATCGGTTCGAACCCTTCAACAGCCCAAAGAACGTCATTATCGTGGCATGATAATACATACTGATGTGAATCCAAGTTAGACCTGTGAAGCTCCTCGCGGTATTCGCCCAGAAAAAGGAAAACTCACTGTAACACCAGAATATGTGGTACGGTGGATTGCCCATCCTGAATGCACCTGGGTAGGTCAATATACCAGGCTTGCAAGCGGGGGAAAATGGAGCATATGACTGTCTCCATATCCGGCCGAGACATCGGCTTCCGTGACTCGTCTTTAAGAAGGCGCCGAGTGCCTTCGACATTCAACTCATTGAGTTCACAAAGGCTGTTAAAGACACAGCCAAGATGAGCTGGTTGCTTTTCGCCCTGGCGGGGGTAAGGATCCCAAGCCACGATGTCTTCCTTGTGGTCATAGGGTAATTGGGATCTCAGGGGCTTCCTTTGGTCAATGGGTTTCATGAAGATGGTGGAAAACATTCTGCAAAAGTCTCAGCAAACACTATTCTTTTTCGGCAGATTTCGCTTCATATATCAGTTTGAGAGGTGGTCAGACGCAGTAAGATTATACACTCCCCAAATTGTGTTATCAATAGCTCTTCCTTCAGCACGCTTATTTGCATCGGTATGCAACTGCATGGGCAGATTTAACGCAGATATCTCGGCTACCATTCGTCCCAGCTGGCCAAGAGATAACAAAGCGAGGCGGTCTTTGCCCATCAGAGCCATGCTACATACATCATGGCATTAGCGAAAGCACGAAAAAAGATCGTTAAGTTATTACCTTGAGAGCATAGTGGCGTATCCTTGAATAGTAGGAATACTGATTCGTCCATCTTCCTGGTCAAGGAGCCTCTTTGCCTCCTTGTAGAAGTGCATGCCCTTGGATTCGGGCACATTTGCATCTTCATAGACCTCAGGGTAGTCGCAGTGGAACTATACGCTCAGTATTTCTGCTGGATCCCTTTGTGTGAAATTTTACTGAGGACTCACCGAAGCTTCGGTCAAAATACTATTCACCAAAAAGGGAGAGCAGAACTTGGAATTCGTGTTCCTTGATTTCATGTCTCTGATAAATAAATCGCGATCAATCCAGTTACAGAAAGGGTGGCTCCATGTCAACCAGAGAGAGATAAGGTACGACACCAAACTGTCATCATCAGTCATCGTCGTCCACGGTGCCGCTGGTACTTCAACGACCGGAATGTGCGAGAGCCACATCACATCCAACATGCGGCGACTTGACCGTTTTTGTGCCCTTTCTTCGAGCTGATCATGGACTTCCAGCAGCTCGGGAGTCATCTCAATCTCACTATCTGGAACTTGCCCTTCAAGATATGACTTAATCTCATCCAAGGAAGCTCTCTTATTCCGGATCAGGTCCATTAGTCTCACGACATGCTCATTGGAACTGTAGCGAAGTGTCTCCACCAGATGAACCAGTAAGTTCTTGTCTTCAGTGAGCTCTTCAAGCTTGCGTTTCACCGCGAGTCGACGACGATTGTCACTAGTCTCGTCTATAATGCACTCAGTATTGCTCCGAACGCAGTTTTCACACGGGACCGTTCCACTGCACTGTTCAATAGCAAGGCATTAGCAAAACCCACAAAATGCCCTATACTCATTCGAACCTTCCACTTTCGGGCTTTGCAAGCAGAGCAAGCCGTGGATATATTCTTCCGCTGTCTGGCAGGCTCTCCATTTGGCTTGCGCTGAAATCCAGGAGGCGCTGGCGCCAGAGATCTGGCGATATTTGGCTCCGCCATGGATACTACTACTGTCTCAATTCGGTGCCAAATTTTTGTCGATGGCGAGAGGGTAGTTGAGGAAGGTAGTAGTTTTGCCACCAGCGAAGGACTACAGACTTTTTATACTCTTTCACCTTCGGTTACCAGAAAGCGGCGTGGACACGCACACCCATACATTTGACCCATCTCAGGTGTTGAAACCTTTTCCCTCACTAATAAGAAGCGCAGTCAGTGTATCCGAGACATGCGCAGTTCAATCAGTCTAAAAAAAATCGAAAAGGAGACTCCAAGCGCGGAGGCGAAAAAAAAAACTACAAGATTAGTTCGATAGTTCGCACGTTTTGTTGGGTGCTTTTCATTGTATGTGTGTATGTTCATTGTTAGCTCCGCGCGAATCGGCTTGGCTCGCACACTACGCAGTGCAAGTGCATCCCCGGGTTCAAGGTTGCACAGAGATTCAAAGACTCTTTCCGCTTGCATCCCCGAAGGTTTGCCGATTGATGGAATCAGGTTGAGAAGATTCAGTATAGGCCAGGATGTAATATCCGACGACCTTGCTCCCGTCTCAATCGGCGATCTCCTGCTGATGGTAAAGCCCGCGTTCAACATTACTATTTCAAACCGGTTGCTAAGACGCGAATACTTTTGATTGGATATCTGCCCAGGATCGGTCTGGACCGTGTACTATATGGCCAGGTTTGACCGGCCCATCTGCAAAACGCCCGGCCACGTTTACGCTCTAACGGCACCTACCTTATCCTCACGTCGGAACAGCCACACGCAGAATGGAAATAAAGCGAAGTTGTCTTAGAAGTTAGGGCATCCTGCAGATAAAAGATGGTCACGCGGTTTTTATCAGCTATTAGAAAGCGACTTCGCCTCCCTCGTCTGCTGCACCTCCTGTCACGCTGCGACATTAGCCCAAATACGGTGCACCAAACGGCTGACAATCCGGGTGTCAGTGCCCAACGTCGCTTAAAAAAGGGAATAAATAGGTGTTTTCTCGGTGAACTCTTAATCAACAAGGGTAATGTCTGATTGTGGCAATATCTCATGGACCAACTTCCCGCTAATTATTTTCTTAGGATTCTAAATGTTTAGGTGGAGCACGAAATCAAAATCTTGGTTTATGTGGTGCAGACGGCAGGTTCTTCTTCCCATTCTTTTGGGACATCAGGAACAACGCATGGTATAGACTTCCAGCCAATTAAGTGCTCCGTTTCCTTCTAGAATTTCTACCCCTCTTCCACACTCTATCTGCATCTTTGTTCCGAAGCTTCTATATTTTTTCGTTCCGTGTATTTATATCATTCTATATTTTACATTTCCCAAGGATTACAACCCTAACAGTCTACAGCTAACGAGCAGTACGTTCCCTCCGTTTTGTTCTTCGGAACCGAAGTGACGCCCTAACATGCGGCCTTCTGAGAGACGTGGTCACTCCCTCGCCCAAAGATTCCCAGCAAGTGAAGTATAGGACTTTCTTCGCTGATTGTTTATCTGTCGTTATTTTCTGCTGATTCGCGTCTCATTGGGCAGCAGATCCAATGGATCAGACGGCCGAACCGCCGGCCGAGCTAACAACGTATATGCGAGTCTTAGGGCAGACTAGAACTTAGCGCTCATGCATCTACATAGGAGTTAGCAGTTGCTATTATAAATATCGAATCGCTAGCTGCATTCCGCGGAGTCCCAAGTCACTACATATGTACATGTACGTCGTAAGACTCCTAACTAGTCGGTCGGTGGCAAGATGCACCAAAACCCGACTGGCGGGCAGTTTATGTATGCATAGAACTAACTTACTGGTACTACGGTGGTAATACTAATTGTACTTTTGCATGGGGGAAGTATGCTACATTTATTTAATTTTATTTTGAATTGAAACTCGCTCTCTTTCTCCTTTTCTTTTATACACAAAATGTAGACTAAACGTGGGGTTGCAACGACGAAAGCCAAGGAGGAATGGGTTGAATTGAAGAAAAGTGGATTTTGAATTTATACTTCCTCCTTTCCTTTTTTTCTACTGTTCCATACACCCCAATTTTAGTTCCAGCTAGTTAACATGGCTCATGCATTAGTTAGTTGCTAGGCTGTCTAGGCATGCAGTGCTTCAGCCTTCATACCTAAATCAATGAAAGCAAATTCATCGGTGTGCATTTTTAGAACATTTCATCTGACTACGGAGTGAGGAAGTTGTTATATTTGCCGCGCTTCGAGTCTTTCCCAACCGAAATGTGGATAAATATTGAATTAGATGGATTTATTTAATTCCGGGTTACTTCATCTTCTTGTCTTTTTTCTTTTGTTTTTCAGTATGAGAGATGACTCAAGTAATTACTATGTAGTGTAAATACGGTAAGTAGGTACAAGCAGCGAAGCACATGCACAGTCTCGAAATCTTTCATCTACCTGCCTTGGTAGGTAGTAAGGAAAATACGAAAACGAAAGGTAGAATTGTTTTCTTCTTTCTCAAATCATACACCCCCAGTCTTCCCTTTTGTCACATCCCCCTGTTCAACCCACTCTCCATATCGTGGGAATAAGTGCTCCTCACCAGCCTGGATAGGCTCAACATCACGCGACACAACCGTCACACGCAATTGACCCTTGTCCGCCAAATCCTGAACAGGAATTTCGCGCTGCTCCCCGTATGAGGAAGAATTTGAGTAATCCGCTGTCGTAATGCGCCATTGTAGATTGTCTGTCAACAAGGGGGTAACATCTTCTGGTGCCAGTTTATTGTCTGGGAGTATCCCCGCAGAGAATGCATTGACAAGCAAAGGGGAGAGCGAGATTTGCCCTGATGATAAATTTTCGCTACTAATAGACTTATCTAACGATGAACGACGGTGGGCTTGTTCTTTCATGCTACTGTTCTTTGATGAAACCCTGGGACTGGTAAAGGTTCGATAAGTACCGATCAAATTAGGTGACTGGAAATACTCGCTCGGTTTGGTCTGATCGTCGGGACTTCCATAGAAGAAATGGATTTGAAAAGGGTTTCCGTCAAGGGCATGTCTAATTGAAAAATTTCCCGAATCAGTAATCTCTTTCCCATTTTGGAAGAAAACCTTAACCTCCCCCACCAAATTATAGATGAATAGACTCACTTATCAACAGCAACATTAATAGCCCAGTTCTTGGGCAGATTATTAACTCCCAGAATGTCGAATTGTGCCCTTGTCATTTTCCCAGTGACCGCTTTTGTGCCCATCGTTGTCGCGCTCCCAGGCGCAATTGACCCGTCCAGAGTCTCTCTCTTCTGGCGTGTGGTTGCGGGTGTCATAGGACCCATCCGCGCCGGCGCGTTGTATAGATTGTTAATTGCAGTGCGCACATTGTTTTGTAGCGTGCCCTGGTCCACGCCCCAGTCCTGGATTTCGGGGTACGTATATCCAAAGTCTCGAGTTGAGCGGCTGGCGGCGGACGTCCAGAAGTCGTTGGGGTCGTCGGAACGATGGAATGGGTAGAGTGGTGTGTTTGAGTCCTCCACGGTGCCAGCTTCGATGACGAATGTGCCGTATGTGTCTGCCATGGGCTCGACGTAGGAGTCTGGATTGATGGCTTCCCAGAGAGCGAAAATACGGTCAATTGACCTGTGCATGTGTGGTATTTAAATCAGCCACGTGCTCTTCTGGGATGGTGATTGCATTCTATGCCCGAAGGATATAATAACTTACGCATGGTGGATCCAAAAGATAGGATCAAAAGCCGCCATGCTGAAATATGTCATATGCCCTCCATCCCCGACTAAGGCGTGCACACCGTCATGGATGCTTTCCAGATTATTGTAACTGTCGCCCCTGTCTGTGAGAACGGCGTTGGAGAAAACAGTGTAGTTTGTTTCCGAGGATAGAAGCTGGTATGTGCTTGATGTCAACCTATTCTCCTGTGATTAACTGACTGCTGAGAAATTCCGAGGCTGTCGAATGGAACTGCACTCACCATGCAGAGTTTGATGACATGCCCGAATTGACGTTGTCCATACGACTTTCACCAGTTGATGGATCTGGCGAACGGACTGTTTCCTGGTATTTTGCGAGCTGTGAAGCATGTCATACTGTGTCAGCAAGTATTGACTTAAATACGAATACGAAGAAGATACCCACCGGATCGTCATTAGGAATATCACTCCCCAGCGGCAACGGATGAAATTTATACGAATACAACGGATTCGTCA
Source organism: Penicillium sp. OUCMDZ-019 (assembly GCA_011750695.1). Taxonomy (NCBI): domain Eukaryota; kingdom Fungi; phylum Ascomycota; class Eurotiomycetes; order Eurotiales; family Aspergillaceae; genus Penicillium; species Penicillium sp. OUCMDZ-019. The sequence goes on along the minus strand of WTTZ01000062.1, from coordinate 66,109 downwards.
TGGATTGCTGTCCCGTCGGCGTATTAATCACAATATCCTGGTACGTCAAACTCTCCGGCATCGCGGAATTTGTCGCCCAGTCCCAATATGGGAATCTGAGTGTAGTCGCCGCGTCGACGTATGATTGTCGCTGATCGTCAGGATATGAATTAGCAATACTTTGCGCATAAGACCAGATTCGTTCCTCGACGAGAGCGACGTATGGTCGATGCCATGTCGGGAAAATGGGAGACCCGTGAGAACAGTATCCTGTTTGGAATTGGCCGTTTACATCGTCCCATGATCTGTAGGGGTAGCCGTGGATACCTGTCGAATAAGTATAATGAGTATAAGTTTGTGCATGATCATGTATAGAGTTATGATATGAAACTGACCTGCAATTTCGTAGTAAGAAAGAATATCACTCTGATCATCACTTTGCCATTGAGACAGTGCCTGGATAAACAGATCGAAGGCTGGGCCAGCTGACTGCAAAGTCCTTAGATCAAGACGCGACGGTCTCTCTCCAGTATCGGCATTGACACCACCAGATAAACCAGTAATCCCATATGCACTGATTGATTTTGAAAGGGCCAAAACAGAGACCAGACGGGCCCAGCGTGATGCCTTCATCGCGAGGTCAATTTTTCCCTATATGACCAATTCAATGATACACCCTGCAGTAAAAGTTGTTTTCACGAGATTTAAGACAACCTTAATCAACAAAGGAAGAGAAAAGAGAAAATCTCGTGTCGTCAGTATCCTCGTGCGTCGACAATAGCAAACAGACAACAAAAATAGACGATTTACGGAAACGCAGAAAAGGCAGGGATAAACATTAAATAGCTCAAATATGCAAGATTTCCCAGGTTCCAAACACGTGTAAATACTCTTAGATACACATATGGCACGTACATACAAGGGTGCAAAGATGAAATGGGCCCGAACTGCACGTGGTACAAATAGCCCTAGCCTGGCGTAGAATGAAATCTCCCAATACAATAAAAATACTACGTGCTCAGCTATGTTTCTACAGTCACATGCTTGGTTATGAGGTGTTTTCATAGTTTAGAGTTTTCAATTGTTAGAAATAACCTGCGTATGTAGTAAATATCACAGACTAGGAAGACCATTGATTAGTCATTTATTGATGGTTGCTCCCTAACGACAACATTCCATCGGCAGGTACCTAGGTACTTCCACCCCCTTAGCTGTCTCAAAATTCTACAAGCTTTGGAATGTGACATAGATTGGTGGCTCAATATTTCCCTAATTTGCCTCCCAAGCCACAATACATTGGATCGCTCTAGGGATTGTTGCCTGACTCAACTGTCCTAAGGGCGGAGGAGGGGGAACGGAGCAGAGAAGAAAATATACAATTCTGGATACTGTAGCAATGGTCTATAAACTACATTTCCAAGAAATCATCAAATCCACCAAAGCAAGAACATCCATCAACATATTATTTTAGTCCTGATCTAGCAACGCCGTCCCACACAAGATTTTATGCTCGCTAAAAATACATCTTGATTATAATATAAAAAGACGCAACAAAAATTTTGTTCACCACCTCCATATTAACCAGAAATAAAATGGAAGGACTATAAAAGCAACCTGCTTGATGCTATTTTTCAACTCATGCGTAAATCGACCAGTGCTAGAAGCTGGTCCGACGCATCCACGTCCCGACTGGCGGTTACTCGATAGAAGTTTGCTTATTCCTCTATCGTCTTCGTCCCAGTCATTCCCACGTTTCCAATCGTCATAACGTTGAGTGCTTTTGTGTACATCCTCGTCAAGACGATAGTTGCTAGCAGGCGCGGTGGTCATTGAGTTGCTGCGGTTTGCTAACCGGGGGTTACCCCCAGCTGTCGCGCTAGTGATGCTGGCGGATGGATGATGTGAGGTACGACTAGATGTTCGGGAATGGTGTTTGTACTCGTTAAGTGGTAGAGTAGGCTCGTAATCGGCAGGCTTGCCAAAAGAAAGGAAGGTGACGGTCATAGCTCTAATGACCAGAATAATAATGGTAACAAATAAAATGATGCCGTAATATATAAAGATTGAGAGTTGGTCTGGCATAAGACACAGGTGGTTTTGGACTGTTGCCTGCGACGTCTCATCAACAGACTTTCCGTTGCTTAGGTCGATGGGATTCCACAGCGTTGTCATTAAGAATCCTGGGCGTCGTACTCCCATAGCCCAAGAAAGACTCTTCACGGTGATCTCCTTTGGAGACCCGATGTATTCTCGATGTGTGATCTCACAGTAGTCATGGTCGTCCCCTGAATAGATATGGGACACCTCAGGGCCGATCCTCGACATTATCTCACTAGAAATGGTCGGCGTGAGAACATTTTGGTACTGATAACCGCCTTGGATTTTGAGAGCATTCTGCTCGTCCTCTTCTGGTATCGGGTCCGTAGAAGACGGCGGATAACGCTCACGCAAAGGGCCACAGGGAGTTGCGGGCTTTCGAAATAATGGCACATGAGTAAGTAGAATTGTTGGGAATCCCTGCGATTCGAAAGGGGTTTTATGGATTACGGTGTCCTGCGCAGAATCTTGAAGTCCCTGTATGAACCTGAACCCCTCACTCACGTTCCGTTGAGTGCGAAGTTCCTCTGTTTCCAAGCGTACTTTCATATCCTTGACCCCCTTGAGCCATTCTTCGGTTGGTCCCCAAATTGCCTCGTTAGGAAGAGGTCCATCACCTGCACCATTTCCGGTACTGCCGGTTTCTGGATCAGGCTGGTCCATGGCCGAGAGGGAAACGCTGTCAACAGAAACAAACGTGTGGTTGCCTATAATGTCCACACGGTTACCCCGGCCAAAGAATGCCTGAAATCGTCTGCGAACAGCAGGTTGGACGCCACTTCCAAATCCTAAATCGTGGTTGCCAGGCAAACTGGCAATTAGCTTGCGACCTCGACGCTCCCCGCTTGGTACAGTGCCCGGTTGATTAAACTGTTGAAAAAATATGCGAGAGAACCGGTTGTATTCTTTCATCCAAAAAGTATTATCGTACTTCCTGTATTGTTCTTCTGGGCTCTCACTCGTAGCGGTCGACCACTCTCGGCCACCATCGAAAAGGTCACCAAGAAACAAAACCGAGTCCGGGTTTAGATATTGCTCGATTAAGGAAAACGATCGACGCAAATATTGATCGGTGTATTTGACTGTCAGGGAGGATAATGGCCACGGACGCCCAGGGTATGTGTGAGGATCGACAATCTGAGGATCAGCCACGAAAACGACATGATGGGGTGTAGCACCGGCAGGCTGTAGAAAGAAAGTATTAGCTGATGGTGCCATCGTATTTACCAAGCATTGAAAGCTCTCACCCATTTCTCCCATGAATCCCAGTAGCATTGCGATATTTGTTCCTGAAAGACAGTGCGCTCCCCCCACCACAATGTAAACATCCACAAAACAGCTAACAAGTTGGCAACGCAAAAGGCTGCTCTCAGGCGAGATTTGACTTGGTGCCACGATAATTGTGGCCACGCCCTCTGTCCATATCCATATTGAGCTCCTGCATGCTGCGAGGGCGAATAGGCAGCATTGGCTGTGCCTGCGCGTGCAATCAGGCCTCGCGGTTCGCCATACGGACCGTTTTGGTTATATCGCAAAGGTAGACCAGGACTGCCTCGAGAGTTGGCGTGACTCATGTCGGCAATGCGGTGTGAGTGATAAAAGAGTGCGTTCAAAGGGGCGGCATTGAAGCTGACGTAGGATACCCGGAAGGAGCGACGTGGACGGTATCGGTATCAAGGATGGCGATGCGATCTCTCTGCGGAGGATTTAAACGAATGAATAAGTGTCGGTGTCAGAGTCGTTCGATGCAGCAGCTACGTTTTCACGTTCTCAGGAGAACAGACAGATTTTAGCCAACGTGAAACACGCTCTCGGACGATCTTCGAAGGAAGGCCTGGATCGTCGTCACCGGCCCATGCATGTAATGTTGTTACCGTACGGAGTTGGGGCAGTGCAGGCACCTTGCTCCATCCGTAAAATTTCGATGTGCAATGCTTATCATGAACGGCAGGAAAGAGCCCGTGCAATGGACAAGCCTGCAAAATGATGAATACTATTCAACCGTAATTCCTTAAAATATACCGTCTTTCTTCTTAGTAATGAATATATAGACATGTATTTTATGAGTGTAAATTTGCGGTATCTTGTTACGCGGCGGCAGAACAAAGGCGGTGAGGCAATGCCAAGAGTTCGTCCCACCAACGAACGGCGAGGCACAAAAACTGCAAAATCGACGAATTTATTAATTTAGAGAAGACCACTTGCTCCTCCCCGCCCAGAGAGCAACACCCCCTCCATTTCTGCTTTTTGTGAGAGCCAAGTCTGTCTAAAGACAAGGCAGTATCCTCATAATAATCAAGATGGCTCCTATCTCTGTTGCCGACATTGTGGCGTCCCTGCCATCCGGCGATGAATGGGGACCGTCCACGCCATCTGAGAGCACCCTTGATGGCGTTCCATATGCTCCTTTCTCCAAGGGCGACAAGCTCGGTCGCATGGCCGACTGGACTGCTGAAGGAAAAGACCGAGAGCGTGGTGGACGTCAGGCCTACAACCGTAACTACCGTGGTGAGTTTCTCCTCCCCGCCTTTTTTTCCTACCAGTGGGCGATAACTAATCGAGAATCATAAATATAGACCAACAAGTGTATGGTGCCGGAGCCTCCAGTCTTTTCGCTGTCCAGGTCGCAGAGGACGAATCCTCTTTCTCCGTGGTCGACAACACTCGCACATCAACCAAAACCCGTGGCTTTGGACGAGGTGGCGGTACCATCTTCCGCGGCCGGGGTCAACGTGGCGCACTGCAGCGTGGTGGACGCGCCGGTTTCCAAAGAGTCGGTGCCGGTCGTGGTCAAGATCGTACCTATGATCAGCGCAGTGGCCGTGGCGGCCGTGGACGTCGCTTCGGATGGAAGGACTACGACAAGCCCCAGCGCAACCGAGACAGCTCCGTCAACATTCGCCCCGAGTGGTCTGTCCTCGAAGAAGTGGACTTCAACCGCTTGTCCAAGCTCCATTTGGAGTCGCCTGATGGAGAAGATCTCGACAACTACGGTTTCCTCTACACCTATGATCGATCATATGATAAGGCCCCTGTCAAGGGCAGTGAACGCAAGCTGCAATCCCTCGACCGTGCTGCTTACAATGTGACCACATCCTCCGATCCCATCATTCAAGAACTGTCTGAAAAGAACGAGGCTACTGTTTTCGCCACATCCGACATTCTGTCCATGCTTATGTGCGCTCCTCGCAGTGTTTACTCATGGGATATCGTCATTGTGAAACAGGGTAACAAGATTTACTTCGACAAGCGTGAAGGTGCCTCCATCGATATGGTCACCGTGAACGAAAACGCAGCAGACGCTCCTCTCGAAGCTTCCGAGGCTGGCGGCAAGCAAGACTCCATCAACACCCCTGGTGCTCTTGCATTGGAAGCCACCGTGATCAACCACAACTTCGCTCTGCAGACCGTTATCGAATCCGACAAGGACAAGGTTGAATTTGCCAACCCCAACCCATTCTACAACGCAAGCGAAGAAACCGAGGCCCCTGCTTCAAAGGCCTACAAATACCGCCGCTTCGACCTGTCCCTCGAGAAGGACGAGGAACCCCTCAACCTCATCGTCCGTACCGAAGTCGACGCTGTGCTGAAGAGCACCACCGGCTCCGACCAACACATCGTCATCAAGGCCCTGAACGAATTTGACCACAAGGCCCAAGGCGCCGGCGGTGCCCTCGACTGGCGCACCAAGCTGTCCTCTCAGCGTGGTGCCGTCGTTGCCACTGAGATGAAGAACAACAGCTGCAAGCTCGCCCGCTGGACCACCCAAGCCATCCTCGCCAAGGCCGACCACATGAAGCTCGGTTTCGTGACCCGCAGCAACCCACGCTCCGCCTCTTCGCACGTGATCCTCGGAATTGTAGGCTACAAACCCCGCGACTTTGCTGTTCAAATGAACTTGAACTTGGGCAACGGATGGGGTATTGTCCGCACAATCGTCGACCTGATCCGCAACCTAGACGAAGACGAGGAGGAGGAGGAAGAGAAGCTCAAGAAATACGTCCTTGTCAAGGACCCCAACAAGTCTGTTGTGCGTCTATATAGTGTCGCTGCCAACACATTCGAGGAGGATGATACCATTGCCGAGGAGCAGGAGGAGAAGGCTGAAGAGGAGGAAGAGGAGGAGTAAATTATTCAGTCCGTCCTTGCCTCTTTTTTCAATATTTCTCATGTTTTCTTTCATGTCATTCAACTCATTCAATTCCATTGCTCGAATGTTTTCCCCGCCACGTCTTTTCTAATGATTACCCGATCCATATTCAGATGACCATGAACATGAAAAAGTATTTCAGCTTAGACAAATAAATATTTTCCAATTCTTCTAATCTTATCTTATCTTATCAACTTCCATGGCTCCAACCTTGGAAAAGTTTCCCAAGGTTGTACAGCCCCGTGCGGCGTGTATATATATTCGGGGATTTGTACCCGTACCTATTGCCCCGAAAATCAGCCACATCTTCCAAGGTTGTACCAAATTATCGAAGTAGATAACACATCCATATATTAAATATAATAATAGTATGTAGCATGTCTGACTAGCGGACAGTAAAATATATAAAAGTAAATATGCAAATTATGCGCCATCTGATTTTTTTCCTTGGGAAGGAGGGGTAGTTAGGGCACAGTTACGAGCAAACATGCGCAAACACAAGGAATTAAAGAGAGTAAATATCAGAAAGAGGGTAATAAAAAGAAGACTAAAAAGAATACTTTGATTTTCCCCTTTCAGAGTTGATTCAAAGAGGGTTGGATATAATTGAACGCCTTGGATCTATACTAAATCAAAAAAGCCCGAATGTTGTTATTCACTTTTGATAAATAGAATATATGAGTTTGGGTATATGTTAGGGGGTCATCATGGACCGAGGCAAGATCATGTCGTAAAAAACGGAGAAAATGGAGAATATCGAAGAATAGAAAATGTCGAAAGAGAGGGGAAAAATGCTATCGATATAGTGCATCATCGCCAACTCGTGACGGTGGACTTCGGCTGTGATATAATTTCGCACCTAGGACGTTCTGTAGGCAATCGCGTAACTCGAAATCTTCCACAACCGCACCGAATCCGTAGCATCGAATCTTGGTATGTAGCGTCTCGATAATCATCTTAATGTCATCTCTTGTGAGAGAACGATATTGATCGTGATTTTTCAGACTCTGCAATACCATGATAGGCGTAACTTGACCATCGGTGATCAGTTGTCTGCTAAGATTGAGCAGTTTCTCTAGATTTGGCAAAGGAAGGTCGTAGGTTTGATGCGGGAATTGATTATCTTCGGAAACATTTTCGATGTGACTTGGTGGCGGACAAGAAGCCATCATAGCATGTCCGGAGAAGAAAGCATCCTTTTCGACGTCTTTATGAGCCGTTCGGCAGAGGTATTCAGTATGAACCCGGCATGGCGCTTCCAATTGGAGTACAAAATCGACTCCCAATTGAGGATCTTGATCGAATATCCCGGGCATGGACGTAAGTTCTTTGGCTTCGGCCTTGCCTGAAAAATCAAGGCCACCCTGATCCGTGCTGGAATGGAAAGCAGTGCCGATGAACGGCATTGAGGTATCCCCTCGCGAGCCCTTTCTCTCATCGCCACTTCCTGCACTATGCGGTGAACTGAATGTTGTTGGTGGGGTCGTCAAAAATGGCGGTTGCGAATGGAATGTGGCTGATTGAGAGCCTGCAGAACTGCTTCCAGCTGCGCTCGACACGTTTTGTGTTTTAATGGTGAGGGGTTCAGGTTGGGCTTGAACAGGGATCCCACAGTCTCTCAGAATTTTCATCAGACGTTCGTTCTCCGCTTTTAAGTGCTGCACCGTCTCATGCTGTTGTTGAATTTGTTCATTGGCGGCGTTAATATCCACGCTGTAGGTCTCTCGCAGTCTCGAGAGTTCGGACTCAAGGGTACGAATGTATTGTTCCTTTCGTTCACGGTGGGTCCTACAAGGATCGTATGTAAGAACTATAATCTCATGACTCATGGATGTAATCAGTTCCATACCTTTGAGCCTGGCGATTAAGCTCTTGTCGCCGGGTCATGGCCGGCTTTGCGTCTGGTTTGGGCCCGCGACGTTTCGCAGGTTGTCCATCTTCTTGAAAATCAGTCCATGCACATAAAATCGCATCCAGCAGCTTTAAAGCGCTAACCTCTCGTTGTCTTCTTTGGCCCTCCGAACACCCTCATGAATCCATTCCCTTTGCTTGGTTCGGCGGGCGGAGCATCTAACGAGGGGTACACACGTCAGCATTCAGCCGGGAGGTAGGAGCGCATATGACTAGGTACCATCGGAGTCGAAAAAAAGGAATGATGCAGGCAAAGCGCCATCGATCTCTCAAGATCGAGGCCGGGATAATGCAGTGCGACCAGCTGAACACCGGCCGGGGATGAACAGCCGTGGAGGGGGAGCAAATACTCACCATATTGGGCGTATTGGTCATTATACACCATGCCCGCGGCATGGTCGCCGTGCGGATAGCCCGACATGGCAGTGACCTCGAAAATTTATAGCGTAGTACTGGATAGATCGCTAGGTGGAATGACCGCTGTCGGACCGACTGTCAAGGGGCCGCCCGTCCAGCCGTGATCGCCGGCAAGGGCTCAGAACGTCGCGATCGAGGAGGAGGAATGGGAGCGAGTACTCGGTAGGCTGTCGTCGGTCGAGATATGCAGCAGACACTGACAGGCAGGAGGTTCTTCAGCGAGGAAAGAATATGCTACCAAAGACCCGCTCGCGGCTCGAGGATGAGGAGCGCAAAGCACGCCTCAGGCTGCCGCTCGATTTCGATCCGAGGGCGGGCGGGGAAGCTCGTGATTCGCGAATGGGAGCGCCACACGCCGTTGCTTCCTTCCCGCTGGCCGTTGCACGCGGGTCGGCGACTGCCTGTCGGGGTCTCGCTCCTGCCTCGACTGTCAAAGCGCTCTTTCTTTCTTTCAACTCGTCGCGTGCGCGTTTCTCTCTCGAAGAAATGCTCCAACTTCTTTCCCCAGCGCCAGCATCGCAATGCGCTTTCTGTTCGCCCTCAGCACACGAGATCGACACGAACAGAACGCCGGGTGATCACACGCTTGGCGTGCTCGGCGACCACGGATTCGCCCACTCCGTTCACTAGTCCATCAGTTCTAAGCGGAACGGCGCGGTGGATCAGTCAGTGGGCTCTGGATGGACGTTCCTAGGACAGAAAAGCGAAGGCGGTTACACAGCACACGCCTAGCTTGTAACTTTGATCACGATTGATAATACGGAGTACTACAGTCACGAGGGAGTACGAGTCTGGCTGATGATCTCGATGCTAGCAGACGAAGACACGTCCCCCGCGGAGGCTACACACTCAAAACTCCCAGATATCAGTACATATAGCTTTCACCACGTCCGCTCATCGCGTAATCGGTGCCGCACGGGTGAAAAAACACAAAAGAACTCGTTCATTGACGCTAATTCTGTGTTCCGCTGCACAGGCATTGCTCATATCATGGTCAATCATTTGACCGATACTGATATGCTCCGCATCGCTGAATCGGAATTTCTTTGTTCTTTGAAAGCCTCTACTCCATGCTTTCATTCATACGCTTGATATACGAGAAGGCCATGTGGCATCGATCGTATTACAAAATCCACAGCATAACCTCTGAATGACCGATTCGACAACTGCATTTAGAAAAAAATTCTAGATTTGCTAGTCTGGACTCTGTAGGGCAAGATGACGCTAGTATACCTAGCTAGTAAGCCCTAGTTCGACCGATTCACAACGCGATCCACCACATCTGGTTTAGCCTTTGGATCTGCAGGAACCAACATTCAGACGATTTGAGACATTTCTAATATAAATCCTTGTGCTGAGCTTTGATCATATCAGCACATTTCTCGCCAACCATATACACAGAATTCTGAATTCGGCAATCCGGAATAACAGGAATGACCGAGGCATCAGCAACGCGAAGACCTTTGATTCCGTGAACCTTAAGCTGCGGATCAACCACGCCCTGTTCAATGCTCTTCGACAGACGGGCAGTACCACATGGGTGGAACGCCGTCTGACAGCGATCAAGCACAGCTCGCTTCATTTCCTCATCCGAGTGAAGAGGCATCTCCCAGGGATACTCATTGACTACAAGATCCTTGAATCCATCGCCTTTGAGGAGAAGATCATAACTGAACCTGATTCCCTCCCGCATCGCAATGATATCCAGATCATTTGCGAAGAAATTTAGGTTGATGTTGGGTTGCACAAGTGGATCAGAACTGTTGAGAGTGACCTCACCGGGCTCAGAAACAGGCCGGACCAAGTCAACGACAACTGTGATATGATCGCCTTTCTTGGGGATCGGGTAGTGCCATTGGAATGCACTGCCAAACATGCAGACAAAGTCCAGTTCAAAATGTGGCTGACCGTCTGGACAAAATGGATCTTTCCCACCATTCGAAGCTTTGGCTTTGCGGTATTCGGCGTCTTTCTCAAGATAAGAGTCGATGCGGGGAAAGCCAACGAGTTCCAGGAGACCGGATCCAACGGGTCCAGAATGATCTTTCTTATACTGGGCGGTGACTTTGTCATTTTGAGGACCTTTGCGAAGGAGCGTTTCATCCATTCCAAAGCCGTCCTTGACACGAAGCACAAAGGGGACTCCGGGATGGTCAATAAGGTGTTGGCCAACGTGGCGTGAGTCAATAATGGTGTTAATGCCATGCTTTGCCAGCTCACGAGCAGGACCGATGCCACTAAGCATGAGTAGCTTAGGGCTCTCAAAGACACCCTGTGAAAGAATAACCTCGCGGGTTGCATAAAAGTTTAACTCAGATCCATTGGGATCGATGACGGTGACGCCCTTACATACCCGGTCTGCCTCGTCGATGATGAGACGTTTGGAGTGAACGCGCGGCAGGATGGCGATGTTGGGTCTATTGCGAACAAACAGATAACTACCAGAACGCTGTCCCTTATAAATTGTGTCACAGCAATGAGTAAGACCGATCATCTCACCATCATAGATGTTCTCGGTGAGTGGCTCTCCCTTTGATACCCAGGCCTTTGTAATTGCTTCACGGAAAGGCTTCATCTCGTCAATGAGCTCAGAGTGTGAGATAGGGAGAGGTCCACCAAGTCCGATCTTCTTTAGCTCTGATGGGTATAGCCCCGCATCGTCATGATAGGTAACACTCTTGCGAAGATATGGAACAAGAGGATCCCATGTCCACTCCTTACCGCCGTATTCCTCCCACATGTCAAACGTCGGCTTGCAACCAGGGACCCAGGTGAAGTAGTTCAGAGATGAGCTTCCACCCAAGATCTTGCCACGAGTGTTAGGCTTTTCGACCCGCTCGTAATCGTCTCGCTTGACCAGTGTTGTCTTGTACGCCCAGTCATGCTCACTGCCACGGAGGTCCATGGCAGAAGAAGGGGTGGTGATTTTGTCGACTTCGTATGGGTTGTCGATGCCAGCCTCGACAATCAGGATGTTCACGTTAGGATTTTCTGCAAGACGACCGGCAACAGTGTTGCCCGCAGTACCACCGCCAACGACGATGAAGTCGAAGTGAGCTCCGTTGACAACCATGATGGATAAAAGAAAAGTCAAGTATGTGTTTGAAAGTGTGTTTGACTGCGTAACCTTAGGAGAGGACTCGTGGACAATAGCCCGGCTTTATACTTTTCTGCCCTTGGTCACTGTCCCGCACGCCATCAAATTGGCAGTGCAAGGCTTTGCCGTCCTGATGCAAGCCCGTGTCGACTATGCACGCAATCGATGGATCATTGATTCAGATAGCATAACCACAAACAGGAAATGGGCACCACCAAGACCAACGTCTACCCGCAAATTGACCTATAGAAACCGCCATCCATATCACGATTTCTGCATATCCCAGTAGGCTTACACCGGTTACACCAAAAGACTGACCACGTAGCTCGCATATTCTGTCATAGCTCTTTCCTGACCCGTGAAAATTGATATTAAGCAGATGGGACAGACTGCGCCGAAGCATCCGCTGGCCAACAGCATCATTAGCTACATCCTCAGCTACAGCATGGGTAAAACCGAGGTGGAGTTTATTAATGCCCTCACATAAACAATATAGTCATAGATGCATATGAAATTGCTTAAAAACAAACCATATCACAAATTTCCGCTTTGAGTAATAGTAGGTAGCCAATCAGCGTCCTGGATCGGTTATACAGAGACCTAGATCTCGATCTGTGGGGGTTCTCTTTGTCTTTGTTTTGCACAAAAAATAACATCCACGGATGGGATAGCGGGGGTGCGTTTGGGATTGATCTTTGAGAGCCTTTTTCGTAAAAGTATGACGCCACATGGCCGTTAAATTGATATGCTGTGCCGTCCCAGGCTGGGGAGAGCTGAGATCCATCATCGGTTTTCTAACTAGTGCTATACCCCTGTTCGGAAATAGTAAAACAACCAATTACCAGTATTGGTAAATGCATGAGTTACATGGTGGCCGAAGCTGAATAAGATCTACTCCTCATGGTAGATGTATTATTCGGCGAAACCGCCGAATGAATAAGCGTGCGCCGAACAATCGTGGGAAGTCTCACGATTCTAGATGTCATCAATAATCAAAAGCAAAAGTAAGGATAAGTCTTTCACAAATCGTAGATCTACATAGTTGCATTTACTAAAAGCAAAGGAGTCTTGCAGTATAAGATATGGGTATGGCCAGGTCTATATCATAGATGGAATATACCCTCTTTTATACTTCGGAGAAGACTCGGACAACGATTCTATTATTATTTCACCGAGCGGATCTTTTTCTCTGCTTTCAACTTAAAATTATACTTTAGGAATTGGAAAAGTTTGTAAGTTGGTTCATCCAAAATCGTCACTGATCGCAACATCTGCCTTAGATAGGAAGTACTATATAGACACTAGCACGATCACTTGCGTACCCTCTGCTCGACGACGTCCAAGCCAGTCATCTTCTTAACCTGCGCGTCCATAAACCCGTGTGGGAAGAGAGTCCCGATACGACCCATTTTCGCCTGCGCGCCCCTCCAGATCATCGCAGGTGGCTTCTTCTTCAGCAAATCCTGCACCACTTCTCCAGCCCACTGCTCAGGAGGCGTACCGACATTGCTCATCTTGTCAAACCTCATGGCGCCCTCAACAGCCTCCCTGGCAGGCTCATAAATCGACCCATTGGGCAGCGTCACGGAAGTAAACTCCCGCTGGTTTTTGATCATGTTCGTGGCCACAGCGCCCGTCTTGAGTTCGACGACCGTTATACCAAACGGCTCCAGCTCCAGACGAAGCGAGTCCGAAAAAATGGCCATTGCAGCTTTCGACGCGTTGTACGCAGACTGAAATGGTACCGCCATCGTGGACACAACCGAGGTCTGATTGACGATCATACCCTTGGATTTGAGCAACAAAGGCAGAAATGCCTGTGTTATAGCAAGCTGCGCCCATACGTTGCTCTCAAACACCTTCTTGGCTTCGTCAAGGCAGAGATCAGAAATCGGCATGCTGTAGGATGTGCCCGCGTTGTTGACCAAGATGTCGAGTTTGGGTAGCTTAGAGACGCATTCGTTGATGGAGTCTTGGGATAATACGTCCAGGGTCAAGGTCTCGATGCCGAGTGCCTGCACCTTGGACATTTTGGTCGTGTTGCGCGCAGTGGCATAGACGTGAAGACCTGCATTGTGGAAAGCAACGGCGAGGGCAGCTCCCATGCCGCCGTCCGAGCAGCCAGTGATGAGAACGGTGCGTTTTGAGGAAGCCATTTCTCTACTTCGTTTTGATTGTGGATAGAATACAAAATACAATCTGGAATATCCAAGGGTATTTATATGCGAATCTACGTTACTTAACAGCTGGTAACTCATCACCATCATCAAGAAAACCAAATATTGAGCCCTAAGTCAAGATCCTCCGAAGCCGACAGCTAACTTGCCTAAGCAAGCTTGGAAGCAGGCCGGGGGAATTTTCTCCCGACTCATTTTTGAGAAATGGCTTTGCCCTAACTATCCGACAACCCTAACCCTGATATATAGACTTTTGGTTCGTCGATAAAAAAGACAAAATGGATGTTTAATGTTATGAGGCATATAAATAAATTTCTTAAATAAATTGGAAATCAATTACGAAAAGTCTCATTCACATAGTAATTCGCTGCGTTCATCGTGTTTACGGAAAAAATTTCACTACAAACACTGCGTCAATAATCCTACACACAAGGTGATTATTCCTTTACAATCTAAGTTCTAGGGGCATGGGATGGGTACACTTCTTGAGTTGATCTACTATCTACACAAATGAAACGTGAGGCGAAAAAGCTCAACGCCACGCCACTTTATGCTTAGCCTGGCTAGCCGGTTGCTCACTGAGCACCCCGAGACGCCTGGTGATAGTGTCCAAAAACGTGAGAAATCTAGGCTTTGTTTTTTTCATGGCCAACTACATCATTTAGTCATTTATCATCATCAACTTAACCACTGCAGTGTATATAGTGCAAGATTAAGATACCCCAACAACTGATGTTCTAGTGACGTTCTATTCGTAGACTATCACTGGTGAGATCTCATAAGTAGGTACCCCTTGAAGAAAATAATACCTCATCCTTGCGAGTGGAGACAGCATTCTTTAGCAGAATAAAACGGATCTTAGGAATTGTCTACTTGTAGGAGTCTATCTTGAGATCCTAGATTACCTCAACATCAGACTTGGAAGGTAATGACAGAACTAATGGATAGCAAAGTTACTTCATTCAGATTAAAAGATATCTATCAATAGAGAACAGGAAAACTTCCGCCATGAGGAGTGTAGGTTGCTTCATCATCACAACTGTGCCAATTTACCCAAGGCCCAATAATTTCATCAGTAATAATGAAGTCGTCGCCGTCAGTTTCTGACTTCTTGGGGAGACACAGAATCTGCTCAATTTCAAGCACAATTGGATTATCCCCGAATCCACTTTGTTCGGTATACACCACCCTGTTTTCGCATCTCTTTTTGAAACTAGAAGCCGGCAATTCCTTCTCCCCAGTCAATGGGCTGATCTTGGGGTTGCGTTCTGTAGTCCCAGCAGGGAGAGATCTATCGACTTCTGGAGGAATGATATCGCACACCCATTTTTCAAACGTTATATTTCGAGCCTCGTGATCGATGTAGTACACAAGAACAATTTTCGTCAATCCCTGCGACTGATAGAACCACCAATCAATCCCAAAGTCTGTATATTTCGCTGAAAGAGGCGACAAAGTCCGACTTTCAAATGCCACTGTGGGCCAATATTGTAGTCCTGGTGGGACTGAAGCGTTTTCGATCTCGATATTAATAGTAGAGACTGGCTCCCTGGCGGAGTGCAATCCTAGGTATGCATCTGGCCATAAACCATACAAAGAAAACCCCCCTTTTTTTCTTGAAAGGATTGGTCCTCTAGGATTTTGGTACAAGGCATTTTTAATGGCATTATCCACGTAGCAGTATTGATTGCAATTACGAAATTGAAGAATAAGCAAGCGATGCTCCCAGAAGTACATCTTTCGAGTACTTTTGTATACTCGACGGCGGACGATATCTCCTCCATCTTCGATGTACTCTTTGGGGAAGTCAGTCACAAACATCAGTTGCTCTTCAGTTTTGTGCAGATGAAGTCCCATGGACATTGGCTCGATGGTTCTTTCCAATGCATCGAGTCCTTCGTATTTGTAAATGATAAGCCCGAGAGGAGGATTATCGAGCATGTCTTGAATAGGTTCTGGCAGAAGTGGAAGGGTTTCTTCTGAAGCCATGGTGGCTGTGTTCGGTATACTTGTTTGAACACTGGCCTGAAGAAAATTGCATCTGTGGAAAAAATAATAATATTCCAAGATTGGGAAACAGATGACGAGACGAATATTTTAGGCAGCATCTAACTATTTCGTGGTTTCCAAGGTTGTATTGCTAGGTACCTAGGTATGCGTAATATTGTGTCATTGATTCTAAACCACAAGGAATTGCCTATATAGCAGGCCCGGTTTTCAGATCTGTAATGTGATCGAATATTAAATCATATTTCAATTGTTTGACAATTAATAAATCAAGTCCTGCGATTGTATGTGTAATTCAAGAAAACAGATCAAATAGGCTCCTTAGTTGATAGTCGCTGAGAATGAAACAATCACTGCATTATATTGATGCAAAAGCAATAGCGAGGGACGAGAAAAAAACTAGCCAAAGGGCCATACAGTATGCCCACACAAGAAGCAAACATCATGCCTATGTAGTTGGAATAAGGTTATGACAGCAAATTTTTACTCCAGTTTCCACGTGAAGTAAGCAGCCATACAACTAGCCCTAACTGCAGGAGAAAGGTTGCATACTGGCCGAATTTCACGTCGAAAAGTACAGCGGCTGCAATATCAAAGGCGATTTCAGGCCAGCTAGAGTCCGACATCCCGGACACTTGATACGTGAAAAGGCTGATAGACGATGCATACATAATTGTATATCTTCAAGCTCCCCGGATTGTCGGTCTGGACTGGGCTAAAAATAATGACGGGCCGCGTCACCGCGTGGCCGGCGGCTAACTACTCACAGTGACAGGCAGCCTTGGAGGTACTGTGCTGAGTGTTCCAATACGAAGAGAAGCTTTATTGTCGGTGATAGGCACAAAAATAAGAATTGGCTTAAGTTTTGCACTTCAGTGCTCCGTACGGATTCAGTTCGTTTACAGCATGTATAGGTTGGTTATGTACGTGCTACAACTAGATTCGAGATTGGGGAGAAAGTAGTGGCATTTTGCCCCCACGTAACACGCGCTAGTTAATGTTGGAAACGCCTCGGACTTCTGAACTCTTTTCTTTTGGTTTTGACTACAAAGCCTCCCTTTGATGATCAAATATCCCTCAACTGAGGCATCATGGGACGGCACGGGGGTGATCGGGCGGGCAAATACTTCCAGCTACCCGTCGAAGAACAGTCTATGGGCTCCGAGGAACGAGAGCTTGGAGATGGCAAAAACGAGAGTGGATCGATCTACGATAAGGAGCTCCCTCCCAAACCTGCGCGAGACCACCCACCCCGTGCCCACGATGGTACACGCCGGTATCGACTTCTTGTTGGTTGGGCAACCACTATCACGCTCATACTATCATTTATCCAGTTCATAGCCTTATTCCGGGGCAACGTGGACGTTTCTATCATAGAAGAAACCCAAAGTCAATCGCTAGATGCGCATGTATCATCGGAGATACCAAAACAAAACCTCGAACGACCCTGTGGTACATCAGCAGAGGAAGCGAAGAAGGCCGGCTGCCATTTTGACGCGGGCCTAATAGCCTGGCTGCCACGCGAATGCTATAACGAGGAACTCGACAAATCTTTCCGCGCTGCCAATCACTCGCAATTCTGGGGCCCAAATGAAGATAACACTGGGCCAGATATCACAAATCCACTCGCTGTTGAAGCGGTGCAGGGCCTGCCACTTCGTGTAGTCGATTTAGGTTGGCCAAACCATAGTTGGACGACGTCAATGTTCCATTATGCCCATTGCCTGCATGTATGGCAGTATATGCACCAAGCACTGCTGAAGAATAAGCAACTTCCGATCGCCGTCACAAGGTGGTCGCATACAGAACACTGCTCCCATGACGCCTTGATGGATACCCCAAAGGACGACACATACCGAATGATTAGCCTGGCAGCTCACAACCGTTATCCTAAGTGCGTCGAGGCGAACGTTATGCTAGGGCATGACGCCTGATGTGTATTAACTTTGGAATGTGAGAATGGCATAATCCCAATATTCTCGCGAGAGTTCGTTCTCTCTAGAAACGAGTTATGCTCGCACTGGGTCTTCTTTCTAGAAGCGGAAATATAGTCTCAATTTGGTATAAACAATTAGCAAATGGCTAGACCTGTAAATCTACCAACGAGACGGCTCTCCAGCCCACACAGTTATGCCTCCTCTACATTATTTATGTAGATTTTCTCTCTTCCTCCTCTTTCTTCATCTTCTGCTTCAGCACCTCAAACCTCGCCAGTGCATCCTTCCTCCACACATTAACCGCCTTATACGACGCTTCTAGAATGGGTATACCCCTCTCTTTCTCACTATTCAAGTCGACCCAGTCCAATTTCGTCGTCGTAAAAATGTGAACTTCCGGCCTAGCTCTCTTTCTACTTTCATCATCGAGCGTCCCCGCCTTCACAAACGTGGTCCACGTAAATTCGTCTCCATAATCGCAGGCAATTATTATGTGGCAATTCGGGCATCGGGCTATCTTTTGCCCGTCGCCAGAAGCTGTGGGCAGGTCACTGATGACAGGCCTAGTCTCAGAGGTAATACGGAAGTTTGAACTTTCGATTATGGAGTTTATGGCGAAGGCGGCACCGGATT
Source organism: Penicillium sp. OUCMDZ-019 (assembly GCA_011750695.1). Lineage (NCBI taxonomy): Eukaryota > Fungi > Ascomycota > Eurotiomycetes > Eurotiales > Aspergillaceae > Penicillium > Penicillium sp. OUCMDZ-019. Next base: position 47,704 of record WTTZ01000062.1, on the reverse strand, counting down.
CGCGCTGACACCATGTGCAATGACAGCAGTTTGTGCAGAGAAAGGGCGCAAGCACTTCGTACGTGATTTGTTTGCATGTGCAGTGGCCCTTGAGGGGCGTGAAGGGTTCAGCGGCCATCCCAAATTCAAATAAGCCCCCAAAATTGCGATTTATGCTTCCAGACGATATTATATGCATGCATGTCGAAGAGGTGGGGTACATGTTCATTGCTCCTCGTTTGCAACACCCTATCTTTAGACTATTCACTAGCTTAACCAAGGGTTGTCAGGGTTAGGGCATGCCGAGGTCTACCCGGAATTTGAGAGTCCCCGGGTTACAGATGGCATTGCGCAAATACTTCCGGAATAAGCGCTCATTAAGCTACGCGGGTGAGTAAGTTTTGCTGTTGGTTTAACATTTTGTTTAATACTGTTGATTTGGATTGTAGACCTGTGAAGAAAACAGTGGACGAGCCATGCGAGGCAGTAGATCCAACTACTTTGAAAAAATCTATTGAACCCCTATTAATAGATCTCACACTCCATGTATAGAACCAATATTAATTAAACGAATTAAACGCTTTATAACGATTGAGATCATCTTAATTACTATTAGAACCGTGCGTCTATTCGCATGCTCAGTAGGGCAACGTAGCCCTAGCCCTAAGAACTGCAGCCGCCAACAGACCCAGTCTTACGTTTAAAGGTCAGTGATTAGCAACCCACTACGATATTATGAGTCAGACCTTCTTCATATGTTATTTAAGTTCTGTCCTTGTTACTATCTGTACTTTATCTCAATTTGCCTCCTGAATGGATACTGTGCTCGTATTCGTTCCAAGGTTTCTGTTGGTTGCGGGGTGTTATTGCGATTGACCAATAGGAGACTATATTCCGAAAAAGAACTAGCGCTATATTATGACTGCAACATATTGCAATGAGCCAGGATTAGAAACATCACGAAGAATACAAAACAAACATGCTCCATTTTTCTCCTAAGAGTCCTTAGAGTTCTTACAGATCTCCACCTCTGACAATGTATATGATATGATTATAAATCCAAGTCATCGAACTTATCTATGAGCTTCTAGGACCTGCATATCTAGATAGCTATAAATTCATGCTTTCATCCAAGGAGTTTCAAAAATTCTTTCTTCAGCACTTGTAAAAATAAGTCAAATTATAACTAGCAACATGAACGCTGCTACAAGGAAACTCGTCTTGATTACTGGGGGTAAGTTTATCAACTTGCATACTGTTTATGCTTTACTAATGTCCACGATAAGGAACAAGTGGTATTGGCTTCGAGCTCACAGCTCAGCTTATGGCGAAGGACACATACCATGTTCTAATGGGCGCCCGATCAGTTGAGAAAGGGGACGTTGCTCTACAACGGCTGCGTGAACGAAACCTGCCCGGAAGTGTAGAAATGCTCTTGCTAGACGTCACCAAAGACAATACTATCGAGAGCGCTGCAACAAAGGTCCGCCATGATCATGGCAAACTGGATATTCTCGTCAACAATGCGGCCGTGGCACCGATGCAAGAAAATGGCACACTACGCGAATTTATGCGCCTTGCCTTTGACACCAACGCAACGGGACCTCTCATTGTGACCAATGCATTTGCGCCTCTCCTCAAGGAGTCGAAAGATTACCCTAGGATTGTCAATGTCACTAGTGGGGCGGGCTCAATTAGTTGTCGGCTTGATCGAAATTCCCCAACCTATCAGCTACAGGGACATCAGTACCGAGCGAGCAAATCTGCTCTCCACATGATTACGGCTTGCCAATTCGTGGAGTATGAACCGCACGGAATCAAAGTCTCACTGTACGATCCGGGTTTTACGCAGTCGAATCTCGGCCCTCATAATAAAGCAGAATTTGGCGCCAGAAAACCGGCTGATTCTGTGATGCCCTTGATTGATGTTTTGGAAGGCAAGCGAGATGATGAGTCACTGAAAATACTACACAATACCGGCATGTACTCGTGGTAATAAAGGTGCATTTTGTTTTATATCTAAAATAATGTCCTGTCAGGCAAGCACCATATGCTTACATTGTATGTATATAGAGGTAGTTACGGAAAACTTCCTCTTCCTGTCTCCGTGCTTTTCTATTTCCACTTTTCTATCCTTTCTTCTGCCCGCCATTTCTTAATTCCTACCTAGGTACAAGACTCGAGTTCAACGTTCATGTAAAACTTAAACCAACGTACACAAGATATACATGTCTCATTTATTAAAAGCAGATAATATGACGACTGTTTTTGTTAATTCTTTTTGTCCATCGTCACTGTATAAATTCGAGGTGCCATGAGACCTCCCCTTGATATTACTTAGCAGCGTTTGTTCACGCCAGGGAGAATGGGCTTGGAAACAGAAATTGCAGGCTTTCTCAATAAATATCCCTTATCTGTGCGTATGTCTAGAAGTCACAACTTCACACAACTATGAGGCTATACAGTTGTTCCAGCCTGCCGAGGAAATATCGTTCATGGGTCGTCCTTGATTTTTCAACTCCGGAAACTTTCGACCAACGAATTCGTTGTGGTTCCAAAACTGACATTCATCTGGACCATAGCCTGAATCCTTTACTCAGGCAGCGGAGGATATGGCGATTCATTAAAGACGATACGGAGTGCGTACCTGGAGGATAGCGGGCTGTCGGAACCGGTCCAGCGACGTTCGATAAAGTTGCCTTTTTCGATTCTGACAGTATACAATTTAGCTGGCATCGTCTTTAAGTCAGTGCTCGTTAATTTCCCATCGTGCCACTTCCAACATCCGAAACTATTCTAGAAATTATTTAAGAAGAGTTATTTCAGGGTCAATATCCCCAAGAAGACGAGGGCCTTTGCTCGCGATCTCGATGGATCTGCTAACACATTCAAGTGACTTGATGCTCTTCCACTGAATATCTACAGCAATTCAAATATTAAGATTAACACGACACCATAACTTCCAGGTAGTCAGCGGACATTCATTAACTTAACAAATGTCCTAATTAACTGGAGCTTACCTACCTCACCAGTACCATCTTCGTTGAACTTAATCATCCTTCTAGTCAATTCAAAGCACTATCTATCCTCGCTGCAGAGAATAGAGGAGTACTTCATTCATATCGATATTATCATTTCTAAAGGATCTTCTCTGTTCTCAGATATATAGCGTGTAAATGCAACAAGCATATTTATCTAGCCTGAAAGGGCTCCACAATAGTATTACAATTTACACCTCCCAGATTACCACCTTACCAAATCTGATAGTAGCACTTTAGACTACGAACGGAGTTTGCATAAAACCAAGGGCACCTAGAGCCAGAAAGGGATAGCGGATTGGTCAAACAGATACGTGTAAGCCTGCCAAATAAGTAGTATGTACAGAGTTGGTAGTATAAACATGAGCCAGGGACCTCAAGCTTCTCATGTTGTTGAAGCGATTAGATCTCCAGTGTTTAAAATTGATAACTATTTTCAAAGCTGAGACTTATCATTTGCTGTTTTTGGCTTTCATCCTTCTTGTTTGTTTTCTTTATGTCGAACTTGCTGTTGTGGGCTTGGAGGATTGGATTCTCCCTATAACGACTGGAAGCACTGCTTAAATTAATGTGCTTGAACTGATGAGAATGCAATTTCATTGCACCTTCCATGTTGCATGGGTTGAAGGATTGGGTAACAGCAACTTCTGTTGTTTAGTAGATGACGTATTTATAGTATATGCTCATGAATGTCTATCTAGGGACCAGTACCTAGGTATGTAGAATGTAACCAATCAAATATTTAACATGAAGACCAAATAATGCTCTATTTACAATATTAGCTCAAAAATGTAAATACATATAGTACGCTGCTCTATCATAATACCCTTCGCCGAATCTTAATCTCAGCGTTGGTAGGAGGGAGAACCATGTTAAATAATGCCTTTTTTGGCTGCGGACTCCCAACACATTCAATCTCGTAATGCTGCATCAATGATGCAAGACCTTGTTTCATCAACTGTACGGCAAACCAACGACCAGGACAAGCATGATTGCCATAGCCAAACGCGAGAAAAGATTTCGTAACTGAGACTGCCAGAGTCCTTTGCGAAGCGCTTTGCAGTCCCTTCTCTTCGCATACCCCTTCGAAAGGGCGAGAGAACCGGAAAGCGTCGAATCTCAACGGATCGTCGTAGTTATCTTCGTCATAATGGATAGCGTGAGAGGGGATTCCCAAGCGGACTCCTGAAGGTACGCAAACCTGATTGCCAAGTTTGAGACCATTTACAGAAGCTACAATTCGCGGAAGTGTGATGATACCGAAACAGGAAAATCGCATCGATTCTCGGAGCGCTGAATCTATTCGATGCAACTTATTGACAGCTTCACTTGCATGAAACCCATTGTGATTCGCTGCAACGTAATCAATCTCATTTCGTATGCCGGTGACAAATTCCTCTCGCGAGCTGCTATTATGGATATCAAGGATACAGTTAACAAAAGCGTAAGTTGTGGTATACACTGATGTTAAAATAAGGACTAGCATCCTTTTCGCTATCATATCTGGACGCCTCTCAACCGGGCCTGCTTTTGCGCATTTCTCGACAAGCCATTGAAGAATATCATTCTATAAATCGGTCATTTTTAAAACTCAGGTCCCTGTCCAAATTGCATACATAAACAGCAATATGAAAAAAAAGACTAACCGGCCTATCAGTTTCACCTTCATCTATCAATCGTAGTCTTTCTTGGATGTGCGGGGCCAGAGCTTTGATGCACTTTGCTTGATAGATTCTCGCAGGCAAGGCCACCAAATGCCCAACTACGGGTCTCAACACCATCGGAAGTGCCGTAATGAGGGAGGAGCCGCCATATACGGATACTGCATGCAATCGTAATAACCCTAGCAATTGTTCGTCTCGACACGCCGGCGATCCAACGTACATTCGAAAGGCTGCACGAGAGATTATTTTCTCGCATATATCCCACGCATTGAAAGTTTTCCACTCTGCTGTTCTGCCTAGATAATCTTTCAATGCCACATCGAACTCCTCGGCTAAGTTCCCTGAGAAGCCAACATCTTTCGTGAGCTTTTGTCGAACGACATCAAATTGAATCATGTTCGTGTACACATTTCTGTCACCAATCATGTAGCGTGGCTGGATAGCTTCAATCTGAGCATCAAAGGCGTTGATATGGTTCTGAGACATGTTCAGGACATCCAATTGAGCGGGAGGCAGCATCAAAATAGCACCCACTCCTGTACTGGGCAGTACGAATGGGAGTCCACGCTTGGAAAATCTCTCATACCCCATTCTCGCGTTCTCTGATGACCTAGTTATAGACCGGAGTAATGCGCGTGGCCATGATAACCATCCTTCGTCGCAGCCAACAATCGGTATTGAGGCCCAAAATGTATGTCGATTCCCATGTCCGTAAGAAATTAAGATCCGCCGGGAGATAAATTTCAGAAATAAAACAAAAATGCAAGCTACTGCTGCAGCCACTCCTGTGTTGTGAACTGAGACCAACATGGCTGTTCAACGGCTAAGGCCTGTTGTGCCTCTCGCCCAATTAGGTCAGTCCTTTTTGCCTGTTGTTGTTGCCCTTTTTCTATATAACGTGTAAAAAAGCCGAAGCAGTCGTATTTATAAATGAATTTATGCATTCATTTATATTTTTAAACAAGAACAAAACGAAGCGTGATCTAGTCAAGTTTAGATGTCTATGATTTTGTACACTGATTTATTTTCTATTTATATCCCTAAGCGGATATTCCATGAAGACGTAAAATACACCCGGGCAGTGCTTTGGATAGCTCGTAATACTTTCGCCCCAAAGTACGGCTATGGCAATATCGGAATGTTTCAAGATTATTCGATATTCCAAATCCATGTTCACGTAGTAAGTGCGTGGATGTACGCGTGTCCTTGTAATAGACGTTGCATTGAACAATATCGATAAAGCAATAATCGTACTAGACAGGGATTAATGCTTCCATCACATTGTATAGTGCTCACAAATAAAAGCCCTAAATATGCACTGTCAGCTAGAAGTAGTATTGCAGTAAACCAAAAACGTAGGCATATTTCCATAGGAATTACGCTTTTCGCGTATACCCTTGACACGAAGCTGAGCTCCGGACCTAATAATATCTTTGGACCCTTTTAGGATCTGCAAATAACCTGTCATTGATGATTGGTGTCATAATCTCCGCTTGGACCTCGGTGACATGCCACCAGAACATGCATAAGCCCCGCATAAGTGCTGGGCCAGTCTCGTTAACAGTGTCATGCGTATTTTAATTCGGCCCCATGCATCAGTTTAGCGTTTGTTTTTGGAGCTGAAATTTGGTCGATCCTTATGTATTTTTGTATTTTTCTCCCATTCGGACCGGAGTATATAATGGCGAGTTTAACTAGATTTTTATGACTACAGCCGATATTTATTTGGAAATTAACAGTAATTTGCAAACCATAGTTCTTCTCTCTCTCGCTCTTAAACCAAGCATTGTGCAAAAAGCAAGGCCACCAATATCAGAGAGAGAATATGGAGAATAAGCTGGAAGAGCTGAAGCAATTTGCTTTAGCAGCTGATGGTGATGTTCGCCAACAGCTTACATTCGCCTTGTACGATTTGGCGCACTCCCTAGAGGATGTAAATGGTACTATTCACAGAGTCGGTTATCTGGTAAGTACTTATATTATCAATCGTGGTTCACCTTTATTCTGATAGCAGAGCACAAAAAGCATCTCCAAACAGCCGCCGTTAAGACCGGCTTCGACCTAGGACTCTTCGCCCTCTTGGCAGAAAGTGAAGATAGCGTGGCTTTGGAAACGATAGCCTCGAAAACTAAAGCGGACATAAAACTCCTGAGTATGGATCACTCTCTTATGCATATAAATACAGCCATAACCAGACAGACTCGCAACTAACCTTTGGTCAATAGCACGCCTACTCAGCTATCTTAGTTCGGTTGGTTATATCAACCAGGTATCCAAAAGCCAGTATAGAGCAAACCAAACTACAAGAAATCTTTCGGAAAACGTAGCAGAAGCAGGCATTTCTCATTGGTAAGGCACCATCGGTCTCGCAATGCGATTGGGGAGGTCTGATTCAAACAATACAGCTTCGAGACAATTGGGCCACAATATCAAGCGCTTCCTCGTTTCTTACAGGATACAAATTACAAATGGCCCGAGAACGAGCTGCATACAGTCTTTCAAGATGCATGGAAAACGGAGTTACATGCATTTGCTTGGTTTCAAAGCCATCCGGAAAATCTTAAACATTTCAATGATTACATGGCCTTGCGCCGTGGGCCAGACCTATCCTGGTTATCAGTGTATCCAGTTCGTGAAGAAACTGTCGGATGGGATGCACAAAAGCCAGTATATGTCAATATCGGCGGAGGAATAGGACATCAATGTGCACAATTCAAAGATCTCTACCCTGACGTTCCAGGCAAGGTGATTTTGCAAGATCTGCCACACTCGATTGCAAAAGCATTGCCTACTGCTGGAGTTGACGTGATGGTGCATGACTTTTTCTCCCCGCAACCTGTGAAAGGCAAGTGGCTTGTTTTGACCCTGTACAATGTTTGCTCCGAATGCAGTATACTTATAGAATCTGTCAATGATAATAGGAGCCAAATTCTACTATACTCGCGGTGTCCTTCATAATCACCCGGACCACAAAGTGAAGCAGTTACTAGAAAATACGAGATCTGCTATGAGCTCCGACTCGATTATGCTCCTAGATGAGATGATCCTGCCGGAAGAAGGAGTCAATGCGTACGCAGCATGTATGGATCTCACGATGATGGCTGCATTTGCAGGAATGGAACGTAGTGAGTCGCAGTGGCGCGAAATACTTGCTAGTGTTGGGCTTAGATTGGTCAAGACGTACATCTATAATGCTGGCAATTATGAAGGTGTGATGGATGTCCGTTTGGCATAGACTTTGGGGTTGCTGTTTTTAGACCAGAGTACTACTTATATACAATATGTTTGTAATGAAAGCTGCAAACCTAAGATGGCGATCATATGTCATTGAAAATTCCTATAATTTACTGCGCGGTTGAAGATGGCTTGAAATGTTCCAATGTTAAAAATAGCATAATTCAAATCCGGTCTGGCGTTTGAAGGGGCTGCCTTTTGGGATGATTTCAAATAGTAACAATATACATACATGCTCCAGTTTTTAGTACACGGTCTTCTTATTTCTCATAACTTCAATCTATCTTTGATGGAAACGCAAAATAGCAGCTAAACACCCCTGTCCTTTAATGCGCGACTCAATGTTTGAGCAAAGTTGACAACGTGATCAACTCCAATCATCGTATAGTGTGAACCCCCAACGTCATGGAACCTAGGACTTGTTCTCGAAAATTGGGCCCATTTGATAAGGTGGTTATTGAGCCAGTCTTCTCTTGACTTTGCTGCTATCTTCAATGGCACACAGTGGAAAACGTCAATAAAATGGACGGAATCTGAAGGCTCATAGTCGCTTGCCATGCTCTGTAACCCATGTGCCAGATCAGTCCAATTTTCCAACCCACTCCTATTCAACCCAAGATCGGCCATACGCCCAGCAGCTGCGGTCTCCATTAGTTTTACGATAGCATCCTCTCGAGGAATTTGAGCTATACCCTCCTCCAACTCGTCAACGTCAGTCTCTTCGAATAGACCAAGAAAATACATTAGATGCAGAAGACACAAATTCCAAGATAACTGGCGCATTCGAGATTTTATATGAGGAGGTAGGTTGAAACTGCCCATGAACTTGACCTCATCACCATTTCGCTCCAACATCTTACTTGTTTCGAAAGCCAGCATCGCCCCATAACTGTATCCTGCAATTGCATAGGGGCCCTGTGGTTGTACTCTCTTCATTGCGTTGAAATAAGTAGTCACGGCCTCAGAGATGTCGGCGAAATGCGGCTCGCCATCAAACCCCCGCGGACGAAGAGCATATATAGGGCGGTCATTGATTTCTTTTGACAGACCGAGAAACACTAATACTTCGCCGACTCCTGGGTGCACAAGCCAAAGTGGCAAGTTGTTGCCCGTCGAACGAAGAGTCACAACGGGGTTGTATGAGGTTCTGTTGCAGACGGAAAACTCCTCTATAGCAACGGCCAACATTCTGACTGTAGGATTCTTCATGAGAATAATTATAGGAATCTCAGTTCCCAATCGCCGATCAATGCGCTTTTTGAGCCGGATGAGCTGCATTGAGGTCATTCCACAATCGAAGAATGGTGTATTAACTCCCATATCATCAACTTGTATTCCCAGACATTCTGTGATGTCCTCCAGGAGAACAACTTGAGACGAGGTTTTGGCCTGCGCAAGGTCTTTTTTCCTTAGATTCTTCGAACGACTTTCCTGTGATTCCACATCTCTCCTGAAAGCACCGCTTTCAAACATTTTTGTCAGTCGTGCTCTCGAAATTTTCCCCAGACTAGACGCTTGAAGACCAGAATCTGTTGCCAGAGCAAAAGGTTGGGGTCTAGCACCGGTGCACAGAATAGTGGTCTGCACAATTGTATCGTGTATATTTAAGAAGTCCTGGTCTGCCAGTAACGATTCTTTTGGCACGTATGCTACTCCGACGTGTTCAGTATGTAACGCCGCTGGTCGAAACGAGAAACTGATGACACGAAGAACGCGAGAGTCAAGGGCTTGTAAAATTGAAGCATCCAGCTCTCCACAATTATATTTAATGCCGTTGATATTGATGACATCCGTGAGTCTGCCCATGATATGGAGTTTCCCTGCAGAATCGATAGTGGCCTGGTCTCCTGTGCGAAACCAGCCATCCTTTGTGAAGACTTGGCTTGTAGCTATCTTGTTACGGTAATACCCTTTGAAGACCACGTCGCCTCGCACCTCGAGATATCCTGCTTCTCCTGGAAAGGCAGGTTGATTATCGGTGTCAATGGAAGTACTTTGTACGCGCATCTCAATGCCCTCCATACATTCACCAACGGATGCAAAAGAGTACCCATTTTCAATGTCGAACGTTGGGCAATCAAGATTGAAGATGGCACCTGCACAGGTTTCTGTCATTCCGAATCCTGGAGTTACAACATTATGAGGAGCACCATATGCCGCAAACAAGTCCCTTGCAGCAATGCAGGTCCTCATGTCGTTTGCTTCTCCTCCAGAGGCTAGAAAGACTAGGCTGCTCAAATCCCAAGTCTTTGCTGTTGATGAGTCTCTGTCGACTTCCTCTATATTCGATACTAAGCTAGCTAGGAAAGAGTTTGGCGCAAAGGAACGGCAGACCTGATAAATGCTCAGGACATCAAGGAATAACCGAGGTGACGCGATTATGTCACTTGCCGGAATGTGTATTTGATCAACTCCGAGATACATCGCCTGGAGATGAATCTCAATTAGGCTTGCGACGTGATCAAGTCCAACCCAATTCAGGAACGGTTTGTCGGGAGGCAGACAGCGTACTCGAGCCTTCCCCGCCAGTGCTGACAATATCTGTGAATAAGAGAACTGTACTGCTTTAGGGTGTCCAGTACTCCCCGAAGTCAGCATCAGTAAAACGAGTTCGGTGCATTTTGAAGTACTGGGGGTTCGGTATGGTGAGTGAGACTGTGGCGGCTTGTTTAAAGACTCGATGGTATGAACTTTGAAGTTTTGACTATCACTCTGAGTAGGTGACAGCAAACCACCTTTGGTGATGCATATAGGAAAACTCAGGAGCTCTGACAAATGTTGTATGTGGCTCTCCCTCTGCTCGTCGACACTGCTGAATGGCGGTGTTGGCACCGGGACCCCTCCTGCAAGGATGACAGCCCAAAACCAAAAGAGGAAATCTTGATGATCATCTAGTCGGAGGAGAATGGGTGAACCTGTACTGAAGTCGTCGAGAGAATGAATGATAGCTGCATTGTGCTGTGCTTTTATGTATAAGTTGCTGTAATCAATCCCCGCGGGTGTAGATGGATCTCCAGGTCTATAGATAATAACACGACCTGACGGGTACGACTTGGCCGTGTTCTGTAGAATTTCTGCTAGACAGTTGGATGACATTCTTTAGTCAAGTAAGGAGACCCCAGAAATTCGCTGATATAGAGTCATTTACTATACGTAATGTACCTGGCTATTTATCGATGGATGGATGTTTATAAACTTCGCCCCATCCCCAGCTCTACCTAGTACTTTTAACGAAAGAGATAGAAAAATACCTGTTACTAGTCATAGCTATAGTTCAGTTCACATATAAGATACTTGTTTCCTTAATTTCCTTAACGCGTCATTAGTGCTCACCCGCAGCGTAGTAGCGTAAATTACTATGCAGTAGCTATGCAGGATGCACCTGACCAGTTAAGTGTGCCAACCCTGTATGTAGTATGCGCCGAGCATTGATTTGCTCTGTCAGGGTGGAAATGATCGTCAATACAACATTGAGCTGAAGTGATACATGCATATAGCCGTGTCACTCCCACACACGAACTCACGAAATCTCTAGCCCATAAATTGAGCATTCAATCTAACCATAAATTACCATTTCCTACCAATACCAACATGGTGAATTAGTTCTCCAAAGTGTCTACTATGTCTTCGTCGGCCCCTGTCAACCCCCACGACCCTGGTCGGGGGCCGTTAATTCTCGGCGTAACATGGGCGCTGACCTCTATTTCTGTGATTTGCGTCGCCGCTCGATTTTATGTGCGCAAGAGAGTACTGGAATCGCAGTACCTGGCTCTCGAGGACTGGCTGATGCTCCTGGCTGTAGTATGAGGCTTCGCATACGTTTTCCTCCGACATAAGCGCTAACAGATACAATCAGGTCTTGCAAGTGGCTTTTGAAGGATGCCTGACGGAAGCTTGTATATGGGGCTTGGGAAAACATGATCAAGATTTGACTGAAAATGAGCTTATCAACGTACTCAAGTGGAATTGGATTGCGACAACCCCTGCTATCACAGTCTCGATTGTGGCCAGGCTTTCCATAACGATTCTGCTGATCAAGATATTCGGACTACATGTCTGGTTCAAATGGTTTCTCATTTTCTTTACTAGCCTTCAATCTGTTGTCTGCATTCTAGTCATCATTTTTGTATGGGTTCAGGTTTCGCCAGTCCAGGCATTATGGAACCCGTCTATCACGGCCTCTTACCGGTGGGATTCGAAAATTCAACAAGATACTACATACCTTGGACAATGTGAGCAATCCTCGTTGCTGATATTGTTCAAGTTGGTTTGTGACTAACGAGCAAATATAGCATTGCTTACCTTTTCTGACTTGTCGTATGTCCTGTTTCCTGTGATGTTCATCTGGAAGATGAACATGCCTCTCCGTCGCAAGCTCGCAATCATTTTCTTGATGGCACTTTCGCTTTTCACCATGGCTGCTTCAATTATGAAAACAATCACTGCACAGTCTAATAGCAGCGCCAACGACGCCGAGTACAACGCCAGCATCGCCGTTCTGTGGTCCGGAATCGAGCAATGCCTTGTCATCATCATGGGGTGCGTCCCGACACTGCGAGCGATTTTGAAACATGACTTCCCGTTTTTACGCACATTTTATTCCCGGTTGGCAAGCTTTACTGGTATCAGAACGCAATCAACACTGCAAAGTTTGTCCGGAAAACATGGGGCCGATGTGGAGTTGGAGCCGATTAAAGTGCACGACATCAGAGGAGGATTAGAGGAGGTTAGTCCTGTAGGGTCGAGAAGAGGAGTAGCGGAGTTTGCGTAACATTTTAGGGCCAAAAATTATATAGATTCAATTATTGTGACTTGATATTCGTGGAATGTAATGACTCTTGGTGCTTAGCGGGTGGATATGTAGAATAGTCACCGATGATCGATCAAATCATCCTCAAGCAATGCAAAAAAAAATGATACAGCCCGTGTCCAATGTTGCCACAATAACCTGCACGGTCCCCTCGTAAAGTCGTATTGCAAGGTTGATGCATGGATACACGCACACTCTGCATAGTTTGCGTCGGGATCGTCGCGCGGGCTGAATTCGTTACATACCATACCCCGGTTACGGATGGTCGTAAGGGTCGAGGACTCAAGATTCTAAAAAAAGGAAAGACACACTGCGTATCTAGGTACGGAGCATGGGTGCCTGAACCTGAATTATTTAATTGATTTAACTGATTGATGGGTGCTCCATACAGGCATTGTACATGACTACATGTATACAACGGCTTTGTGCAGCCGAAACAAAGAAACCCCCTCTTTCCAACGTCTCCAACGTTCAACGAGTCTTTTATAAATCACAAATCGCAAACTATACTAATCTATCAAAAGCCAGTAAAAAGGTAACTGGAGATGGACGCATCTACAATCGCGTCTGCAATCCCCTCTCTGGGGGTTGCTCTCTTGACCTATCTCATTACCGTTGCTATCTACCGTCTGTCCTTCCATCCTCTCGCCAGCTTTCCTGGGCCAAGACTAGCAGCCATTACAAGATACTACGAAGCATACTACGATGTCGTGAAGAACGGGCAATACACATTTCACATAGCAAAACTGCACGAAAAATACGGTAAGGACGAGATGCGAATTGTGTAAGTACTACTCTGGCGCCAGCTAAAACTGGCATTCTAGGCCCGATCGTACGAATCAGTCCATACGAACTTCATGTCAGTGATCCAAAGTTTTTTGGGGTTCTCTACCGCCAGGAAGGCCGTTGGAACAAGTATGGCTGGTCTTACGATGCCTTTCTTGCGCAAGGCTCGGCTATCTGCACTGTCGACCACAATATTCATCGGAATAGGCGAGCTCCTCTAAATCATTTTTTCTCCAAAGCAACGGTGGCCACCCGACAAGACATAATAGATGACCAAGTTACGAAGCTAGGCCATCGCATTGATGAGTATGCCCAATTAGGGTCACGGCTCAACCTTGGGGCAGCTATCAGCGCCTTGACTAGGGATATTGCTACGGAGTATATCTTGGCTAAAAACTACCATGATCTTGACAAGCCAGATTTCAATGAAGGCATGACGAATGTCCTTCAAAGTTCCGGAGCAATGTGGAGACTCACAAAGCATGTTCGGTGGTTTGGTCCAACAATGAAATCTCTGCCTCTAGATTTTGTTGAGAAAATAGGCGATGGCGGCACGAAGGCTTTCTTTGCTTTTTTAAAGGTGAGATTTGGTACGTTCTAGTGTATAAGAATATCCTACTAACACAGTTAAAGGATACCATGAAAGTTTGCTCAGAGATTATTGCGGCTAAGTCAACATTCGACGCCAGCTCAGACGCTCCAACCATTGTGCATGAGATTCTGAAATCGGATCTTCCCCCGTCGGAAAAGGAGTTTCAACGAATCCACGATGAGGTCAGCACTATATCTGGAGCGGCTTTTGAGACTTCTGCGCAGACAATGCGCGTTGTGCTATACTACATATATAAAGATGTCGAGGTACTGCAGCGTTTACGGCAGGAACTACAAGGAATACCCCCGGAGGCTTTGACTACATTGAGTACATTAGAACAACTACCTTACTTATCGGCAGTTCTCATGGAGGGCTTAAGGCTCAGCCCAGGCATTGCAACTCGCATGGCAAGACTCGCACCCGATCGTGACTTAATATATGAAAAATGGGTCATCCCAGCAGGAACCCCTGTCGGTATGACCACCCTCCTAATGCATCTAGACAGTGACCTTTATCCAAACCCGAAACAATTCAATCCAGACAGATGGGTAAAGTTAGACAAAAGAAAAAAGTACGAGAAGGTGTTTTCTCCGTTTTCCAGAGGAACGAGATCATGTCTTGGGATGCAGTGAGTTTGCTACCCCCTTTTACCGGCATTCATGGTATGATCAAGCTTTTGGAATTATTCCCATTAACCCCAGTCTAGCCTCGCGTGGGCGGAGTTGTATTTGTCTATCGCCGCACTCGTTCCACGGTTTGATTTTTCGTTTGACGACACTACGCCGGGGGATGTTGAAGCAGCTAGCGATCAGTTCATCATAGGCACGAGTACACAAAACGGCATGTTGGTGCGAGTCAGCCCTGTAGCAAAGCCGTCTTGAGCCGTGTCTAAGACCCCTTTGCAAAAGCAAGTCTCAATCAAGATTCACTCTTTGAATCGAAACGCTACCATAGAAAGAATTTAATAGAGCGCCAATTGGGTTTAGTTGCTCGAGAGTTTGTCATGACTTGTGTAATGAGACTGTTATTTAGAGCTAGGGTTGGTTGACGGCGGGCGTTCCTTGACCACTGATTCGAAAATTCCAACTTTAATGTCCCTGCTTCCATACTGTCTAAATTTTAGGGTAAATTAAAATAACGTCCAGTAAGCTGGGTATTTGGCAACGATACTAGTTCATACCATGCATGATAGCATCTGCGCTAGATAGGTCACATTGCATATGACAGACAATTCCTTAGAAAATTGTTGTACCGGGGCTGGCATATTTGGCCCCATCCTGATCTACATTGTCAGCCCAGGAAGAGCACCAACGGATGCCATTGGATATTGTGTGCAGTAAGAAATTGAGTATCAGTAATCAAATGTATCTAGAACCAGCGAGTACTTTAGTACAATCAAATATATTTGAGCGCGCCCACGCTTTATTCATGATCAGAGGTACATTCACGATAAAATATATTGGAATTGAATTTCACTGAGAAAATGGCTTCATCTTCACGAATCATACACCTCGCGGCAGTTATAAGCAACGCCGTCAACGAGATCCAAGAGGCAATTTCAGCGCAGGGTCTTCCACCACCTTCATTTGACGAGGACTCTCAGTTTGCTCTACCACCAGAAGCAATTGAAGCTCAAAGTAAGACTATCGACGCTGCTGAAGAGCTGTGCGAGCTTCTTCTCGATCCATTGACATTGCTCTTCAAGCATGGTTCGGTATGTTTTTACGTTTCACGTTCGTTCAGTAACGACAAATCAGTCACTAAGTAGATAATATTTGTTACAGCACAACAACATGGTCTGTCAACAAGCCATCAGCAGATTCAAGATTGCAAACTTGGTCCCGTCCGAAGGAGGTCAAATTTCATTTTCTGAGATTGCCAAATCATCAAATCTCAATGAGAGGTTGGTCACCCGACTCCTTCGTCATGCGATTACGATGAGAATTTTCCATGAGCCGGCGCCGGAAATGGTAGCGCATACCAGGATCTCGAAGATGCTTCGAGAGCCAAATGTGCAGGACTGGATAGCCGTGGGCAGCGAAGAGATTTGGCCTTCCTCGAGCAAAGTTAGTGAGAGAAAAGACCCATTGAGAGCATGTTTTATTTATCATGCTTATGATGGTTGTTAGACGATTGATGCTATGCAAAAATGGCCAGATTCTGAAGAGCCGAATGAAACGGTAAGTTCATGCTCATGATGGGTATACATACATAGACCTTGTATATAGGATCGTGCTAACATTTTAGGCTTTTTCACTCGCAAACAACACAACTGAATCCATTTACGGTCTTATGGGCGTTTATCCTGAACGAGCAAAGCGGTTTGCTGGGGCGATGGAAGCCTACGCATCAAGTCCAGGACTCAGTGCCACTTATCTTACTCAGTCCTATGACTGGGCTGGTTTGCGTGATGTTCAAGTTGTTGACATTGGAGGCGGAAGTGGTACAGTTGCCATGAAACTAGCAGAACAGTTCCCGAGTTTGAAAGTATTGGTACAGGATATAGCCCCAGTGGTGAATGCTGCAGAGGCCAGTATTCCAGCGAGACTGAAAGAACGCGTCAAATTCATGGTCCATGATCTGTTTACGCCGCAGACAGTCCAAGCAGATGTGTATATATTGCGATGGGTACTGCACAACTGGGCAGACAAATATGCCATCACGATTCTGCAGGCGCAAATCCCCATGCTCAAAGCTGGTGTAAAGATTTTGATTAATGAGATCTGCATGCCAGAGCCAGGGGATATACCGACATGGAGAGAAAAGGAGTTGAGGTAATGAATGCCCGTCATCTGTAACTTGTATATCCATTGGCTCTCGTTACTAACTACGCACTTTTCCGCTCAGGGGCATGGACTTGGATATGGCAGCTATCTTTAATTCTCAAGAGCGAAGTTTAGTCGAATGGCGCGAGTTGCTTGCTAAGGCAGATCCTCGGTTTGAAGTCACAGGTGTTACCCAGCCCCAGGGATCGCTTCTGGCAATTATCGAAGTTCGTTGGAACGATGATAAATGAGCACAACAAGCACGCCAAAGGATTGGCAAAAGTGAGCATAATAATATACCTCTGGACATAGCATTAAATCTAACAAGCAAATTTCATATTTACAAATTCACTTTGTGTTTCGTGGAAGGATCCGTGGGAGAAAAATATTTCCTAGAATAGTAATCCTTCCTAAAACGGCAATACCCCGTGAGTTCTGATGAGAGTTTGATTTGAAAATAAGCTTGTTGTCAATATGAAAGTTCAGAAAAGTGGCATAAGTATAGATAGAGAAGGAATTAATTCCCTAGGTGAAAAGTGTGATTTTCATGCCTGCACCATCTCGTTCGTACCTGAAACAATATCTCTGAAATCTTGGGGACTGCCATAGAAACACGACCTGAGGTATGGAAAGTGACTTGCCTAGAATATTCTGTTTGTGACAGGCATCTTTCATCCTAGATATATTTCAGTTGATGGCCATATTATCGTCCCCTTTATATCTTGACCGAGACAGACCCCTGTCTTTCCGTGTGCATATGCTGTCATGCTTTTTGTACACCCCAATTTCGCGGACAAGAACATATATATCGCCCCTGGTTAAAGCCAAATGGCATGCTGTGTCCAGTTTGCATCATGATACAGGAGGCCCAAATAATGGCGATAGTCGTGGAATATGCTCTTCCAGACGCGTGAACAGAAGTTCCTCGTATCCAACAGCACGATTCCTGAGTTGTGATTGTCGTAAATCCATAAATATAATTTCCGCACTTGTAAAGCCCAAGTTTATGAAGTAGCATACTCCGTAGTCTGATAGAAAATTGACACAAGCGCGTCATCGTTAATTAACGCGTCGTTTAAACTTTCCGCCCCGGACTTTGCGGCGGCTTGGCATGGCGGGCGGGCAGCTTCCTTGAATCAACAACATCATTTTTTATACCTCCAAAGCACCCAAGCAACTGACAGAAACGAGTCTGGAGGCTTCTTCAACCGCTCTCTTCAGCATGCGCGACGGAACGTGAATGCGCCGCGTCACATAAAAGCTTCTATATACGTGTTACATGGCAGACAAGTCCGAAATCCTCGTCCACGTCGGAGCTCCCAGCGCGGCCGGCGACGATGCTCGATATCGCGCCCTTGTCGAGTCGAGTCTAGCCTTCGAGCCGGTTTCACGATACTCGGTGTTTCGCATTCACGAGAGTGACAATGGAGCTGGCCTTGAGGTTAGTGTGGACGACTCGCGTTTAGTGTCACTATCATCGACGTCGGCTTCATCATCGTTCGCGCGGCAGTCATCACCATCCCGGCACGAGAAGACGATCTCTTTCCATTCCGGGGACGAGTTGTGCAGCCTCGTAACGCCAAGAGAGTTTGAGAAGTCTAGACTTACACAAGATGCCGGTACTTCGCGACAGTCGAAGGAGACTGCAGTCCCATCGAACGGCCTATCTTTCAATGTCGAGTCGACGGAGGAAGACAGCTGTCTGTCTTTCCAACCCCTAATTCCACTGAGCCACCCAAACCGCACACAAGTGCAACCGGACTCTCCTCATAAACCAGCCTCTGTGAATGAGGAAAGCGCTGGCATTAGCACTTCCAGCAACGAAGCCGAAAGTCGAAACTCACCAACACTCGAGATCCAACAGCCTGAGAATGAGCAGTCTACCTGGGACACCCCACTAGACGTAATTCCGGACTCTCAGGAACACGAAGTAGCAGCCGACCAAACGAATCTAGATGATTCCGTTCAGGTTGACCGCTCATTCGTGCCTGACTCTGCGCGACAGTCCAGACACTTCGAAACCAACAAGGGATGGACAGAGGCCAGCCGATTATCCGATATCACGAGAATACCATCGTCTATACCCAGTCCGAGCCCTGAACGAACTTCACAACGGCATGGTGACTTGGAACCGGATGCTGAACCTCAACCTCAAAGTCCTCCACCATCAGACGCTCAAAGGACGCAGTCAAGCCCCCTTCCCCATGAATCCACCAGCGTCCTCGGAAAGAGAAAATCAGTCGAAATCGACAACACCAATACCAGCAAACCCCCTCAACAGGCAACAAATACCACCGCCTCATCATCCCTATCATCACAAAAAAGACGACAAACCCTCCCCCAAGCCCCCGAAAAAATCTCCCTAACCACCCTCCCCATCGAAATCCGCTCCCCCAACCCACCAGTCTCAAACGCCAAATTCCGCACACACATCACACCAACCCTCAAATCGCTCGCAGAACGCATGAAACACCCCTCCCGCTTCAAACCCACGCGGCAAACCCGCGACCTCCAGCCGTTGGAGCGGGGGTACTGGTTCATACCGGGCATTACCATCATACCCGACACAAATCCCACCGGCGCGTCTGTGCAGCCGCAAACATGGCCTCAAACATTCTTCTCGCAGTTCTGGTGCTTCCTGCGCGACTTTCTGACCGAGGGGCGCGCGGGATGGGGGATATGGTGCCTGCTCGAGGAATCCAAAACCACCACCACCCACAGCCCATCCACCAACAATGAAACGTCAAAAACAGAAACGGAGACGAAAGTGGACCTGAAACTATACACCTGGGGCGAAGTGGCGCCTCATATATACCTCCTACTATTCCTCGCTACAGAACGGCGCATCAAGAAGATGCGCAATGTCGAGTGGCGGGATGCGAGAGATGAGGCCGTTATGGTTATGTGATGAGCTTATCTGACATGTAGCATTATTATGGAGTTATTTACTAGCTATTATACCTATCTATCAATAGATTTATCTACTTATTTTTTTTATTATCAAAGGAACTTTCCAGTGTTGTAGTTATATTTGTTATTTGCTATGACTAAATCAAATCGCCAACTCCGCCCAAACCAAGCAGAAAAACACATGAATGATATGACATGAAAAAGTCGACTATAGTACAATTTCCTTCTTTTTGTTTCTTCCGTGGGCTATCTGTTTGTATCAAAACATAAATCGCAGTAAATCAATGGCGGACCCCCAGATCAGGGTTTAAATCTTGTCTCTCAGGATTCGGATGTTAGTAGTTCAGCTCCCCACCGCCGGATCCCCCAACGGCATCGAGATCCTCGTAGCTCTTGAGGCTGCGTCCCTGGACAGCTTCCCGCGGACCCATCATCGCTTGTTGGCCGCTGCCGGCGTCTAGGGCACTGCCTGGTCCGCCGCCTCCGCCAGGTGCACCGGCTCCACCAACGCCGGGTGGAAGCATGGCTGCTGCGGGATGGCCGGGTGGAACGTATGGTATACCGCCGCCAACAGGAGGTAAACGACCGCCAGGACCGAACATGCCTGACATGCCGCGCACGGGACTAAGGCGGCCGTGGTTGGTGGCGCTGTTGGGGTTATGTCCGGCTCGGTGGTTGCCGCCACGGCGATCATAGGGTCCGGATCGGTTGCTATATCGTCCTCCGCCGCGGCGCATGGCGCCTGGCTGGTTCATCATTCCGTCGCCGGGTACAAGGCCGTTGAAACCGGGTGAGTTGACGCCATTGAAGCCAGCGAAATTGTTGCCGTGGAGGCCCTGGAAAGCAGGGGGAACGGGGACGCCGTTGAAATAGGGCATGTTGGCCAGATTGAAGCCTCGTGGCGTGCCGGCTTGCGTATGGCTGCTGGAGAGTGGGAAGTGGCCGTTGCTGTTGGCGTCGGTTCGTGAAGGTGCGATGTGAGCAGGGTCCAGAACGTATTCGTTAACCAGGACAAGCTGATTTATGTTAGTACGGCACAAAAATAACTTGACATAATATAAACTTACATCGTTCTTGATGTTCTGGTACCATTCCTCATGACGCTTTTCAATGTGCTTGCGCCAGAAATGCTCCGCCTTGAACAATTTCGCGCAATCCGGGACTTTGCATCGGAATTTGAATTCGTCTTCCTGCTTGACGTGCTTGGACAACTCCTCCTCCAAAGCCTCCTCAGCCGGCTTCCCTCCGAGCTTCGAAAGATCGAAACTCTCAGGCTCCAATATTTGAAGCAGCTTGTCCTCAAAAGTCTTGACCCAGTTGAACGCACGCTGCAGCTGTTGCTCTCCTTTGGATAGCTTTTGAGACCGCTTATCGTCTACCGCCGGAGCCTCTTCGCCGTCCTCGCTGGGCTCCTTCTTTCGGATGGGAAACGACATGCCCTGAGCACTAGCCCTGGCAACTTGCTTGGCTTGGTTGCTGAGGCCAGACCTGGGTCGGCGCAGATGGCCGCCGGGGCACTTTCGAACCAATTCATGAACCGAGTCGCTTTCGAAGACGCAGAAAAAACAGAAATTATACACGCGACGAAGGTATTCAACCATAAGGTCCATTGTCTTTTTCTTCACCAGAATTTCCTCAGTATCTGCCTCGTCCTCCTCCACAGGTTCCACTTCCTCGCCTTCTTCGGCCTCCCCATCATCGACATCCATGTCTTCTCCAGTCTTTCTCTTCGTGCTGCTCGCAGACGCGGATGGTTGTAAGGAGCCTCGTGCGCGAAGATCCTCAACCCGACCCTCAATCTTGGCACATCCATCAGCATAGCCCATTTCTGAGTCCAGCTTGCCAATAAGACGACGCGCAAGCGTAAGATCCCGTTCGATCCGTTCGGGGGCAGAGAAGAGATCCCACAGCGCCTTTTTGCGCGGCTGTGAGGGCGGAACATGCACCCCAACATGGCAAACAAAGTCTCCATTGACAGGGTCGCGGATGGTTTTGTCGTTTATAGCTTCCAGAGCTTTCTCTGCCGTTGATACCGTAGTTGTAGTCTCTGTATCCTTTTCCTCGCCCTCTTCATCGCGGCCATCCCCCCTCTCGACGAGAGCGGATTCGCGCACAGCAGGGTGCAAGATAATCCAGCCCATACGATGAAACTTCTTTGACGGATTAGGATCGCTCAAGCTCAGCCATCGGAAGCCACCATCTTGTTCGCCCAGATGCTCTTTACAGAACTCCTCAATCTTAACTCGACTCACGTTCGGTGCCAGAGTTTTAATCAGTAACGCAGGTTGCGACAAGGCCTCATCGCGTAATTCCGCACCCCGCGCTGGCAACAGATCAAGAACGCTAAGCGTTTCTCCAACTGCGGTCGCTTCACCCTCTTCTTTCTCAATCACACCACCTGCACCATCACTCTCGCTTTTGTAGATACCCTCCAGCGAAAACTCGTCAAAATGCCCCGAATCAACATCGTGTTCCCATTGATCGTACACACCGCGTCGAAATTCCATCAAATGCCGTCGCAAGGGGTCGCGCACTTCCGCAACATATCTCTCCTTAAACCACTCCTCATTGCGGTGCTGCTTGACAAATGTACGAGACATCTTCACCTGCAATTCCGCCTTGTAGTTATCATACGCGGTTTGGATCAAGTTCTTCTCTTTGTCCCGGTCTTCGCGCACTTCCCTTTCGCCCTTGACACGGTCTGGTCGACCTCCATGTTTCGCGCGTTCCTTCTCTTCTTTGACATTCTGGTCTGCTCGCCACCACTCGGCGAACCACGTATATCCCACCTGAATGTCGAGAGTCATAGGATTCGGGAGAGGGTTTGTCGGAATGATCCGTTTGCCCGAGTCTTGGCCCGGGACATACCGATCAATGACTGCAGGCGACGCAGCTCGTCGACGGTCATCGCGTTCCCGAGGCGTATAGTCGCGAGTCGGGGTATAATACTCGTCTCTAGAAGCACGGCCACGGTCTCCGGGTTCGTATCTATCAATTCCGGGAGGGGATCGCGATCGACCACGGCCTGCGCCACCTCGTCGGCGGTCTTGTGAGGCACCTGAAACACCCCTAGTCAGCTTTGACCCTTCTTCACCCTTATTAATATGATCCTACCTGGTGAGCGACGACGGTACGCATCTCCTCCACGGCCGCGTCCAGGCGACGTAAAACCATCATAGGAATCCATTGTGATTGTAAATCGCCACTGTCCTCTAGTCACTTATTCCCAATGAACCACTCCGATATCTCCTGCTTGTCGAATTATGCGCGCGTTTCCCTGCGGATGGGAACAATTTCGACGTATGATCTGGTCGGCGAGACAGGGGAGGAATAGAAATAAAAATAAAAGCTAAGAGGCGACTTGTGAGTATTGGATTGAGAAAAGAGGATGATCAAGCAAATTGATAATGTTGATGGTGCGTAGCAGAGATGGTATAAGAGAGGTTGATGGAGGGGGTTAAGAGAGACAATAAGGGCTAGAATGAATAGAGAAAAGAAGAGAAGAGAAGAGGAGCATATAGCCGATCAGGTCAGCAGTACAGCCAATGTTTTCGGTTTGTGTTTCTTTCCAAGAGGAAGCATTGTGCACTCAGATGTCATCCAGGGACGAAATCGCAGACAGCGACTTCATCACCCCGACGCATCGAAGGCTCCTGCACTTCCACGGATTCGAGTCCGCAAGACACACTCCAGCGACGCATGGTCATTGTAAAGAATCCAATATATAAGAGAAAAAGGAGAATAGAAAAGGAGACAATCGAAGGGGAAGACGTGTAAAAAGGCCAGCAAGAGCAAAGAGACACGAATTGAATTGAGTGAGGTCGAAGAGGTAGGTAGGGGTAGGCCAACAACTAACCTACGCAAAAACGAATGACGAAATGTCGGAATGAAAAGTAAATGAAAAACGGGCGACTTTTCGTTTGTGTCGATCACATTCAATCAGCAGCAAAGCAAAGACAGCAGCAACAGGCAGTCCGGAGGAGAGCTGGAGCTGGCGGAGCTTTGGTCTGGGAGCTTGATTGATTGAGGTTGAGTGAGTCAAGTCGAGTCAGGTGAGCAAGACCCGGAGACAGGAGGAGGCTGAAGCTAGGCTGGGCTAAGCCAAGTCTGGACTCTGAGGTACAACGCGCTAGTCTGGAAGAGGTATAGCGGGTTGGTACAACCACCGATTCAATATTATGCAGGACGCAACTTGAGGCTTAAAGATACAAACTACGTAGTCGGAAACAAGTGCAGGAAAGTCGTTATGTATTAACAATAACCATACATTGATCAGAATGCAAGTTAAGCAAACTATGCATAGTGCAAAACATTATGTAAAGCAGTCAGTCAGTTCACTTCAGGTCCCTCGATGCTACCTACACATACACAACACAACCAACCAACAACACAACACAAAACCGAGCCAGGAGCAAGTTAAGTAAGAATCAATAGTTTAAATCAGATAGTAACTTTGACAAAGATACAGACGAATAAATATCGAAGAGAAAAAGAATATCTTGATTCAAACACTGATGATGAGGGGAATGGGATACGTATCAAACTGAACATTAAGAGACGAGAGAAAAAAAATCGTTAATAGGGGAAGCTTGCGTGGTATAATGTATACTTTCTCAAAACTTGACGGAGTGATTGATGAGAGTGGCTTCGTTTCATCCAATCCACCCGTCATTGAGTCGGTTCGTTCAGCTTCAAATGCGATAGATCGAAGTGCTGTTTGTTTCCCCGAATACTTCAGTAGTTGCGACCCTTGCTGTGTTTCGCGGTTCTGTACGTATCAACTCGTTGTTGTTTGTTGTTTGTTGTATTTGTTTGCTTTTTTTGTTCGTTTTCTTGGCCTTGTTTTTACCAGTGATGGATGCCGTCTCTAATTTGCCCAACCCAGAACCCCGATACATTTGACAAAACACAAATGCAGCCCGGATCATCGTATAATGCGCCAGTCGTGAGAATATAATATTCGGCAAGACCCAAGCTTCATCGTCGGGATGGATGCGCTTGCCGAATGGGGATCTCAGTTGGCGTTTTGATGAAAATTGCTGCTGAAATGACCAAAAACACATACAAATTGGTAATCATAACATGTAAAATAAAGGGTAAAGATAAATCAGACATTTAAATGAAGAAATAAAAATAAAAATCGAAACCAAGCAAGCATAGCAACAACCCTCCCAGTGAATCACTATAAACAGACACGTCATCAAACCATGGGGACAATTGCAACTTGACAAACACGAAACGGATAAGGACGTTACACATGACAAAAGTGGAATGGGGGAAATCAAGAAAAAGCAAAAACAAAAGAATAAAACTCATGTTAACACCGCCTGCTAGAAAGGAGAAAGTTCAAATGAGCCTTGCACGATTCTAAGCTCAGAAGAGGCCATTCATGCAAATGGCTGACTTTTGAACGAAGGGATGACCCCGACACTGCATTTCAGGCGGATAGAAAGTATGCCGCCGTGTCAGATAACAGTCAACAGAGGACGTCGAATTCAACCATCCTCATCCGAAGGTTCGCCAGAGTCGACGTCTTCGCTTTCTTCGGCGCTCGTGCTTGTTTTATTCTTCTTTGAAGGGTTGGAGTTGCCATCGTCAGCCACGCCAGACTTGCGTTTCTGTGCCGTTGAGTTGCTCTCACCGGCTGGTTTGGCCACCTCATCATCGATACTGTCCAGACCTTTACCCTTTTCAATAGCGGCCACTTCATCGGCCGTCAAGAACCTTCCACCCGGACCACGAGGCCGTCGCATGGCATGGTTGTGTCGCGACTCGTGCAGGTATGGCTTGCGGCCTTTTGAAGTGAGCCGTAATTGCTCCTCGAGCTTCTGGCGCGCAACTCGTCGTTTCAGGATGCGGTGGAACTGCTTCGCGTTCACATACAGAGGCGATTCCTCTTGTGTGCCGCCTGCAACTGGTTCCGTGTTGGGTGGGGCCTGTTGAACTTGAGGTTGAGGAGGAGGCATGGTTGGAGGAACACCGGGACGACCTACGTGATTGATGACTGGTTGCGCGTTGGCCAAATGTGGACTACCAACATGGCTCATCCGTCTGCTTTGCGCCAACTGAGCATTCTGTGACAACTGCACCTGGGGTGGCATAGAGGGGATCTGACCGGACACCTGCGTGGGTGATCGGGGATTCCGCTCGTTCTTCACTTGCACGCCGGCCATGCGCGGTGAACCACGCGGACCTGGCGCCATCTGTCCGGCCATTTGATCTTGAGGCATGGGGTAGAACTGGCCCGATGCGGCAGCGGTCGCCATGGCGGCTGCCTGCGTGGGCGAGATGCCGTAGGGAGGCTGCATCGACGTTGTGACACCGTATGGTTGCGCAAAGTTCATTTGTTGGTGGACGGCGCCCGGTGCATTTTGAGACTGTTGATAGTGGCCCTGGCCAGGGAGGATGGGAGACGCTTGGTGGTTCTGGGGGATATGCGCCTGTGGGTTTGTGGGAGAAGTCAACGAGCCAGCGTTCTGGGCATTTTGATACGCGCCGGCCATGTGCGATGGAGCGTGAGGGTGTTGGCCGTGCGGCTGTTGATATTGCGGAGAGTACTCCATGGTGTATAGTTTGTGAGGGTGGGTTGTTTTGTTATGTTATGGTGACCGCGCTTGTCGCACACGCAGTGCTCTGCACCGCGATAGGGCTAAAAAGCACGTCGAGAACGCGATCGGTAGAAAACCAATCACTGAAGACACGACGGAACCAAACAATATAAGAGGCAGCCGCTTGTCTCTGGGCGGCGATTCTCTGGATGTGAGTTTGCGCGACGTGAGACGGGAATTCAGAGGCGTTAGGCGTTTTAAGCAAAATGATTCGATAAACTACCGACGATATCTGCAGCCGCCAGGATTCGCGTCAGCACCGACTGCAGCAGCGGATGGTCACTGGACCTCGGTGTGGATGTGGGACGGGGCGGGCACGCGGGGCAGCGTAAAACATGCAATGACGCAAACAACGTACCTTTCAAGACTCCTTCTTTGCCCTTGTTGTTGGTTAAAGACTCGTTGTTCTTTCAACACTCGTTGATACTTAGAACGTTTCCTCGACCAGGGTTATTTTTTTATTTTTTTATTTTTTTTTTTCAAAATGACCGGCGCAATGCTCTTCTGGCACAGCTGGTCGCGGGAGGGGGGCAAAATTAATTCCTTTCCCGATACAACGGAATGAGACGTGGTTGGGCTCTGATGCAGACGGACCAGGTTCAACGACACCAAGCAAATGATGCGTTGTCAGTGGTGTGTCTCTTGAGGCGACTTTTCGTGGCGCAGGCGCTGACCTGACTGCCTGTCAAGAAGAAGCCTGCGCAAGGCGACAAGGGCCTAATCCTGTTGGAGAAGGTGGGTGTTGGCTGACACGCGATGAGGCGGTGTCAAGGGCGGCCTGAGGTGTCCAGGCGCGAAGGAGCTCGACTATGCGACGCGGGAGCAACTAAGACTACGGCAGAGTTGTTAGCCCAGACGACTTGCACCCGAGTAATTGCTCGGCGAAAAAACATGATGAGCTTTGGCAATGCACAGCTGAAGTGGGGATTGGCTGGAAAAAAGGGCACACAAAGGCAGTTAGGCAGTTGGGGGAGACATCAGGTTGTCATGGGCTGGGTGGAGGAATACATGTATGCGTTGGCAGACGCGGGAGCTTGCTGCAGCCAGAGGACATACCTTGTCGATCCGCGTGCGATAATGGGTGCAAGGCGACAGGCAAATTGCTTGTCAGCGGTGCGCAACTCGATCTGAAAGAAACTGTTTAGCGGGCAGGCAACAGACAATGCGTACAACAAAGACTTGCGCATGTCAACAACAGAAGCTGTCGAGAGAGGGTTGACGCGCCGGATGTCGCGCGGGTCAGAATGGGGAATAGCTTACCAGAAAAGCTTGGCGGCGAGCCCAAGCAAATCAAGTCACGTTTCCAAATAGAGCAATCAGGGCTCTGAAACTTCTGCTATGACAGAGAAACTGTGCGTGCGAATATTAGATAAGATGCGTTATTTCTGGCGGATTTCAGTGGCAGAGGAGGAGGGGAGCATGCAGGAGCGACGGGGTGGGATGCGATGGTATTGGTACTGAAAAAGGGCAGGCAGAGGCAGGATTTGTCATGTATTGTCGGAAAACAACGCAAACAATAGGGCAGGCTTGTATTGTATGTAATGCAGGTAATGTGCTTGTAATGAGCCGAGAGGGTCGCGTCACGGCAGCAAAACAACAAAAGCAAGACCAGACCCGGGTAATTGCCCGAACAGGGAAGGTGCGAGGTGCCTGAGAAGTTAGGCAGCCAGCCCAGGCTGCCTTCCGCGTCGGGGCTAGCGCGGCGGCGGTGGTTTCCGGCACAGCAGCAGCCAGCTGAGCCGAAGCTGAAGCAGCTGAAGGGACTCGATGAAACAAAGCAGTGACAAGAGAGACCCGGCGCATTCCGCGCCCACTCGACGGGCTACGGCCGCCCGCAACCACCACAGCGGCAGACCGGCCGGAATGCGCTGCGATTGGCTGCGTGGCGATTCGCGCCCGAAAGCGGCCACCAGAGCAGAGGGGGATGATGCATGTATATGCATGGGAATGGACAGGGAAACGAGCAGGAAAAAAACACAGGAGCAGGGTGTCGCACATGCAGAACACCAGCAATTATGCGGCGGGCGATTGGTGTAACAGGACTGAAAAGTCAGGGCTTACCTGCAACGCTGATTTGCTCGCCGGGCAGTAAATGCGCAAGCAAATCACAGTAGACAATTATTCTGGTGCCGAATAGATGCAAGAGAAAAGCATAGAAAAGCAGATAGAGAGAGAGCCAATCAACTGGACAGTTAATCGGGAATCAGTCAATCAGAGAGAAGCGCAGTTAGCGCGCGATGGACGAGATCCTTGATTGGAAGCGTGGTGGATGGACCGTCGTGAAGCCCAATCGTGAGCAGAGGATTGGGGAGAAGGAGAAAAATCCAAGGGATAAATAAAAATGATAGGGTAGAGGGGAGCGCAAGGAGCAGCGAGGTTGACGACCAACGAGAGAGAAAAAAGAGCGGGCGATGGGGCATTTGTATTGGGCCGTGAGCCGGCGGGGCGGTTTCTGCCGCTGCTGACTGGCTGCCTTTTTATTACATTTCATTGCGTATGGCCGTATTGCGCGGGCGTACTGCGCTAGTAACGGGCAGCGCACACAGCCTCGTGCGGCGTAAGTTACCGTGCGTACGTGTATGCGCGCGTAAATGACGCCGGCGTATGTGACCGGAGCCCATCACGCATTAGGACGGCTGTTATGCATTCATATTTGTTTATACACTGCGATATTTTCCTGTTGTTAAGCGAGCAATCAATTCCTATTTATTTAGTATGGAGTCTGGACACACAGCCGTAAACTTCGTTTACACATACGAAGGAATCGGTCGAAATAATTTATTGTTATGCCAGGAATGTGACGTGTATCGCACAGGTCGGCTCAGTCTCGTGATTCCTCGGCTCGCATCCCTGCCACGTTCTGAGCCCGCGGCCTGATTGGCGGCGTCTCTATATAAGCAGAAAAGCAATCACCCTCTAAGTTAGTTGATAGTTGAATGATAGTGTCAGATAGATTGTTTCAATAGCTACATACGTCGTAGCCCGGCATGAACCGGTTTAATTAGGTAGGCGCCTAACGAGCCTAATGTGAATGCCTGCATAGAACTTCGATATCACACGCTTAGCACCGATCTACGCCTCTTGGCCGTCATCGCTCGCTTAATGCCAAATGACAGCCTTGTACGGCGTGATACGAAGATAATAATAACTTGGGGCCTGAGGTTAGGCAGGAGGTTAGATCCTTGACCGCCTATCCTTCTCGGCTTGACCGCTGGTCACGTTGCTTTCACTTTGTATTTGCTAGAAAGAATAAAGTCGGTGTGCTATTCGCCGTGCTATAGAGTTTGCAGGTCCAGGAACATGATATCATTTCTTTTTCTGTCTTTTTCTGGCATAGTTCAACCTATAGTATTCGGAGACGTCCAGGGTTGCCTGTAAGGAGTATCATTCGCCGCGGTCTGCGCTTAGACGTTATGTAATTGTGCGTATTTTGTAGAAGCAGTAAAATCACAATTGTCTATTTTTCGTTGCGATTATGTCCTGCTCAGTTCCAATGCGTATGAGTGGACGAATCAAAACCGGAGCGCATTGTTTAGTTTGTTAGTTCGGATTCGCCGACGCTCCGTCTCTACTGGCACACGCTTAACATCGGCATCCTTCAGGAGATCAATTGGTCTTGGCTTGACTTGACTGGTCTGAATACCTCAAACAAGCGCTGCCACGAGCTGCTTCACGAGACAATCGGTGCAGCCAATCGGCGCGTCTCCAGAATACACTCAATTCAATTTCGACAACAGCTGAAGTCAAAGTCCAAACAATGATCACTAGAATATCATATCAGTGTATTGTTGAGAATGACTATTTATTGGATAGTTACGGCTTATTTAAGTTACATAAGCGGCCAGCGGTCGACATGAGGAAGCTACAACCAACAGCCAGGCGTCATGTGATGGTCGCTCCTTCCTTCTGGCACACGGCGGTCGCTCGTTCAATTGGAACACGGCACCAACATAAACTTCAACTACCTGGACGTCATGTACCATCTACCTGTACCAGCATAGACAACGTCCTGTCAACATCACGCTCTGCAGAACTCAGCTGACGACTCGCCTGTCAAGCTGTCATGCCGTCCGTGGAGATGCATCAGGTCAACGTCCATGTACACCGGGTATGCACTGCGTCGCTGGCTCTATCGCTAGCCAGTCTGGTTATGCATAGCTTATCTGTGTCGGTAGTGCCTAGCACTGATCTACGCCTGGAATGACCTCGGAAAGTCGCCACGACCTTACTACGTTAGAGGACAAGCCAGACGTCAACTCGTCTCACGAATGAATGTCAAGCTCAAGCTCAAGCCGAAACCTCAAGTCAACCTTAGACATGTCTTCGCATCTCCGCCAAGCTACAGACAGGTTGGCACCATCCAGAACAGCCAGCCCGACGGATCGATCGATTGGTCACAGAACTTGAAATTAATCACACTGGTCAGACGAATGCAGACAAATGAGCACGTCGCGTGCCAAATAGACGTCAAGGAGGCTGTGATATGCCGCAGCTGAAACATGCGAGCACGGCCAGGGCCAGTACGTGCTATGTATATTACAACGAAGACGGCTCGATTTGCCACATGAATGGCCATTCAAGCTCCAATCATACACCTATCGATATCCACTCGTCTTGAAACGGTATTTACGTGCTTCGTCTGGCTTGGGTATCGCCAATCGGGATATGGCGAGAGTATTATATTACATGGCGCATTACCCGGGCTTGTATAACGTCGAATGAAACGACGTATCGTCTATTATAGGGGGTATATGTGACAGTGACAGCTGATACTAGCGTCTTGTCTTGTCATGGTCTGGATGCCTCCTGACTTGTTTTGCGGATCTGTTTCTACATGTCCGGTTTCACCTTGGCCTTGATGTTGACTTGACCATTGTCCAGAAGAGGATAAAGCTTCAGACTGAAGATTATGACAGGGTCTTTCTGAAGCATGATAAGCATCCAGCACGATTGCCCCCAGATGCTCTGTACGTACACAGAGATTCTAATGAGGCAAGGTCCATCCCCGGATCCAATCAGATCTCCCGACACTGCTTCTCGACCTTGATAGGATAGTCGCAGTGGGTAGCGGATTCGCAAGCTTGGAATATAGCCATTACGGAGTACTCCGTGCTCAGTGCGGTCGGTCACCATGGGAATACTGCGGATATTCGGGGTTTATTCACAATTCCCAGTTACAATACCTACTCCTCTTCGCGTTCAGGGGTCCATAACTAGGATCCCTTGATCACACCAGGCAGCAGCTCGGAGTGACTCTGATCCTCCATTACGGCTTTATCATTTTATCGCCTTATCTGGTCAGTTAGCAGGCTCCGACTATCGTCTGGATTATGATTCCGTCTTCAGCATAGCCAGATCAGCTGATGATTCTCTCATGCGGGTATGCGCCACACTGTTATTTGCCTACCTTAGTCGACGATACTAGCATAGTCTAGGCTGTGTAGACATACTCTGCACACAGCAGATGTATGGCATGATATGCCACTTATCGAGCGGCCGGTGAGTCTAGACGTGAGTAGCCTGCAGACTGCCAAATATAATACCCAGTAACGAAGCATCCCCCGTCTCAGAAGAACTCAACCTCCCAGAAACGAAAAAGAGAAGAAAAACATATTCTCGTCTTTTCTGCCGGGGAAACCCCCAATAAATATCCATCCTTCGACGTTAGTCCACAAATACTAAGTACGTAGTATATACATAGTAAGCCCACTTCACCAGTGGGACAAACCCACCAACGTGTCCAACCCACAATCCATCACTAATGCCTTTATCCCACCTATCCAATATGTATATCCAAGCCAAATGCCATCAAATACACCCAAGCCACAAGCAAGGCCACATCAGGCGCCATTGTGTATGGCTAGTCGGTACCTTGGGTACAAACTACCAGCCGTGCCAGCTCATCCGTGCAGCTACACACGTAGTAGGTACTAGACTTGTTGGGGGTGGATTGTGTCATTGTGCTTGTTCTTTGTTATTATTAAATAGTATGAATTATAATAAGTACATTAGTAAGAGTAATAAAAGATCGATATTTATTGGGGGTTGTTGTTCTGGAAATGTTATGCTTGCATTTGGATATATATTTTTGACAGTGCGGACGATTTAGGGTTGAATTAGGTATGACATCAACCTTGAATATAACCCTAATATTTATCCAGAGAAGTAAATCAGGCTTCTGGATGTTTTCTAAAGAATACTACCTAGGTACAGAAATAGTCTATATAAAACGTTAATATTCCATGGCAGTCTGGCATCTCCAACGACAGCTACTGCGCGGAAGCACCGGATTTCGGACAAAGCATCAATTATCGCATTGATGGATAATTAATGTAACAGCACAGCCAGGCTGAGCCTCTGAGGCGACAACATAAACTTTCGGGTTTCCCCCGACCTCCGAACGCGGGGAATACAATATAATCATAACCTTGTTATTTTGTTTGACATTTTGACAGCTGGTGGAACGATGACCATGGCAGTACGGCCGTAGACAGGTCGGAAAAACGATGTCCCGGTTGTATACGTCCGTAGACTACTGCAAGCTACAAGTTCTAGAAATCACCAACTGGCAAAAAAAAAATAATAAAATAATAAAAAATAATCTATTAAAAGTACTACGCCAAAAAAAGACCGAATTCAAGATCTGTCCAAGTCGAGAAATGGATGCTCCATCAACTCGCGCGCCGTCTTCCGCTCCTCGGGCAGCCATGTGAGCATATGCTTGACGAAAGATAGAAAAGCATCCTTTTCAGCCGTGTCCAAGGATGGGAGTGTATCTTCTAGTTTTCGACTCGGTATCAAGTCTGGGTGGAGGAATTTGCCTGCACGACATAAATTAGCGTGAATATATATCTAGATAGTTAATAATCCTACCTTCATGATCAAAAAACGGCCCACCGAAATAATCCCTATTATTTTTATAGACCTTCCCCATCTGGTCCGTGATGGGTGGTGACCAGTCAAAGTCAGGCTGTGTCATGGAATCTGACATTGTGAGCAACTTCCTAGGCGGCTGCCCGAGCAATGCTATCATCTCCGCGAGATGCGCTTTTGAGTCGTAGTTTCCCCGTGCGTCGCGTACTTGGGTGAAGAGCTCTGTGCCTTCGAGTATGTTCCATGCCTGTTGCATTACAGAACTTGCGTTAATATGTGTATGTGTATGTGATAGATGTATCTTACCAAAACCCCTAGATTCCATATATCCGTGCTAAAACTCCATCCACAACCGAGGACAACTTCTGGCGCGCGATAGTAGTCGGGTTGAATAGGGCAAGTACCGAGTTGAACCGAGCCATCCTGACTGTCGCTACCAAGGAAAGTTGCGGCGCCAAAGTCGGTGATTTGGGGATACATATTGCCTAGTCCACTTGGGTCGAGAGGGCCGAAGTTGTTGTGGCAGCGATAGACGAATTGGCCTGTATCTGGGTCGGTTTTGGATTGCATAGACTGGGTGACTTGTTCTTTGACGAACTTGGGGATGACGGAGTCGTTTTCGGGAGTTATGAGGATGTTGTCGAGTTTCAAGTCTACATATATTAGCATCCAGTTCTTGGCCAAAATTAAGGGTTCATTGCTTGCCAGTGTGCACAACCCTGCATTCAGAGTGCAGAAAATCAAGGCCAGCTAAAAGAAAAAGGATGTATCCTTTAGCCATCGACAGAGGGAATCGCTCAGTCTCAAAGCGTCTTTGGAAAAGCCGTAGCGGCTCCCGTGCGGGCTCGTAGGCTAAGCATAGATGCTTTCCTACCGGACCTGTCACCTCAAAACTGTCAAGACAAGTACGGACGACTGGACGGCCGCGGTGAGAGGCTATTTGCTGGCTAATGTGCTCTTCGATATCGCGCTCTCGGTAGGCGCCTTTAAGATTATCATTGTTTATTATTTTCAGAGCAACCACGCGCTCAGTCTGCCATCGGTATCTATCTCAAATTAGCCCAGAACTGTGCGTGTCGTTATACATGAAGGTAGGACAATGTGCATGCCTTGCTACATCCCGTGCGAGCCATACGGTTGCACCTGCTCCCCATCCAATCTTGACCAGCAACCGATACTGACTGGCGAGGACTTCCCCTGGTCTCGCGGGATAATAGGATTCCGGATTGTAGCCATTCCCGATCTCTTCATCCACGAGTTCACGGTAAGGGATGGATGACGTCGAGAGCTGAACGGTGTTGGGACGGAGATAGGATAAGCGTTTTAGTGCGCGGCTGACGGACCACATTTTTTGGAGTTTTGCAAGGAGAAACGTTGATGTTGACAATAAGGCGGGCCGTTATTGGACGGAGTTATCCGGGTGCCTGTGGATCTTCCAAGCCCACCAATAAGAGCCCTGAAGCGCTACGGCCGGGCCCACTATTACGCCCGCAAGCCCTAAAGCGGGACGTCACACCAGGCGCACACCAACACCAGATTCGTCCGACTGTTGGTTGTTGGTTGTCAAGTAAATGTATAAGAATGCGAGAAGAGTCCCTGGAGTACTTCTGAGAAACCAACAGATCAACTTACTACACAACAAAACAATCATCGAGACACAAACAATAGTCACGACATCATGGCCTTCAAATCCATCTTCCAGCCCTCCACATCCACCCCCAAGACCCTCTTATCGCAAGCAAACAAAACGGTTGTATGTTTAAACCCTTCATAATATCCTAGATTTGCTGCTGACTCTTGCAGAACCTCCGTGATCAATTCCCACTATCGACATGGCTCCTCATCGGCGCATCTCTGCAAGCCCTATTCTTCATCCTCCTGCCACAGACCGCAATTTACCTGTCTGTATGCCAGTTCGCGACACTGGCATACTATTTTGCAAACACCATGCTGCAGGTCTACGGTGTACTTCCCAACCCAGACATGGCAGGAGTCATCCCCGGCAAGGTCACAGCGCAGCTGCCTGATTTGAATGGCAACATGCCGTCGTCGGGGACAAGCAAAGAGGGCGTCGTTGTGATGTTTCTTGGTATCAAATCACGCCAGTACGTAAATCAACACATCGTTCATAAACGAATGGTTGAACTAACAATGTTACAGCCCCCTGCGAATGCTAGCCCCCGGCCTCAAAGAAGTCGGCGACTACTTCAACGACATGCTCGAATCCCTCGACTGCCCCGAGGGCCGCGAAAAATACGGCTTCCTCGGCATGAGCACGTACCTCGGCAACCAGGACGCAGTGGCCAACGAATACATGTCAATCAGCTACTGGCGTAACATCCAGGGCGTCCATGACTTTGCCGAGAGTCCCGTGCACCGTGCCTGCTGGGATTGGTGGAATCGCACCGTCAAGGAGCACCCGCATCTCCAAATTAGTCATGAGATTTACAGGGCAGAGGCAGGGCAGCATGAGAATCTTTATGTTAATGCGCCGCCTACTTTGATTGGTATGTTTTTTTCCCCTTCACGCATGGGATTCTGTTTTGTCGAGTGATATGCTAACGGTTAATCAGGTGCTACCTCATTCCCAGTCAAGAGAGATGGCGAGAAGCAAGAGCAGGAGTGGGTGAATCCACTTGTTGATGCAAACAGGGGCATTTTGGCGTCGAGTCACGGAAGACTGGGACATCGAAATGCGCATTAATTGAGTCGACAGTTCCAGGTTCCTGACTCGATTCTATCTCCTCTCTTTAATACCTACGCATGTATGATTATGACTGAGCATTTGGACAAGCGTTGCTGTTTCTTGTCTCTCATGTTTTATGTTCTCCACTTTTCTTTTTGTATTCTTCTGTCGTTGTATATAGATTTGGCTGTATTATAGCGATTTTTAATTTTAATTGTTTACCGCACAAAAGACCACAGCATAGTAGATACCTTCTTGGGACGATAGTTAATCGTGCTTCTAGTATCTGCATCATACGGTCACGCGAAAGATGGCGATGGTGGCAAAAAGGTATCCAATCTGTACAGTCAAACATTAGACATCACATGTTGGATAAGAAAGACCGCAAAACAGCGAGATGAAAAAATGATAACGAGCTCAGAATGGGGACTACGTAAAGAATCTTGGAGATGTGCAGGATATACATACCGAGGCGACGATGAATGGCGATCCTTGCAAAATATGCAGACCTCCATTGAGGGTTGCGGCGTAGATGTAAGATAAAAATGGGCTGCCTATAATCAGTCCCAATGTCTCTACCGAGGCCAGGCCGGTATAGAGACGCCCAATGCGGTCTTTTCTCAAGCCCACAGTACTCGCTGATTTTAGCGACATGCTCAGGCCGCTACCGAAGGAGAAGATCACGAGGCCTGAGCTGTTAGTATCTAGATAGGTAGAGTTGCGATTCTGACAATGTCTCACCAGCTATAGCGATGAAGCTATCCCAAGCTATCCCAATCACAAACGACCCAGCGAGAAGACAGACAATGCTGCCCTTGGACACCCAAAAGTCCGGCAATGGGGACCGAAGCTTCAGTTTGAAATTGAGCAGATATGATATCCAGGGCAGCCCAACGGTGAACATGAAAAGGTTTATTCCGCCTTTTATGGCGTAAACTAGGGAGGCCTAGGTAATCCGGTGAGTGGTTATCCCAGAAGTTTATACAGGTAGTGCTCGACGGGCGCGAGAAACGTACCTGCCCATGACTCCAGCCAAAACGTCGCGTCATATACTGCAACAGAATGATCTTGATATTGATTCCGAATGAGGACACAAAATCCGCAAATACGGCTGCTTTCACGAGTCCACCATGCGAAAGTAGTTCTGCAATGCCTCTGGTTGTTTCACGCCACCTTGCTTTTACGGACTGGACCACTCCATGCGCCTGTTTCTGACTATTGTTGATAAAATCCTCCTCCGCTGGAGCGTCAGCAATGTCATCGCCAGAGTTCTCCGGCAGCACAGGCGATTTAACAGCAGGCCTAGAGTCCGGGAGGCAAAAGACGAGCGGGAAAGTCAGAGAAAACATAGCCAGGCCAATTAAGAAGACGACAGGGGTCGAGTATCGCGGCAAAACAACAGCCGTAATGGTCGGTGCTATGAACTGGGCTACCAGGCCTGCTGCACCGGTATTGTAGAAGAAGTTTGTGCGCTGTGTCTCCGGCACGACATCAGCGAGTGTGGTGAGAATCATTGCATTGAAGACCTGAGGGCCGCCGCCAATGAATAAAAAGAGGAATGAGCAGAGCACGGCTGCAGGAGGGAAAATAGGAAAGTAGCCTATAATTTTATTTCAGTCGAGGTCTCTTTTACTCTTTTCAATTGCAGCTCGAACACGATCAGACATACAGACAACCAGATACCAAACTACTGACAGCGCCATACCCGCTGCACTGAGCAGTAGGACCAGGCGCTTTCCTCTCTGATCTGCAAGTTTCCCGTATAGGTAACCGCAAAGAAACCCTAATTACATTGTCAGTAAGGGTTTCCATATGACATACCGGAAGAAGAGACACAAACCGGGAATTGCCTCAAGAACGCTCACAATACCTCGCAGCTGTGCAACAGTAGCTTCAACGGATGGATGGCCACAGGTACCACTGGGCGAAGGGGGCCCATCATAACGGCGGCATAAGGCGTCTTCGAGGATCGATATCATGGGCGCCTGCAGGAGGCTATCCGAGAAGCCGACGGCAAATATTATGGCGGCAATGGCAACGGCAAAGAAAATGTATGAGCGGGGGGAATTTGGGCGCTCATTTTGGTAATAGTCTTCAGATTCGAGCAATGGCGAGGCCTCTGTCGGCTCGCGCGTAGCCATGAGGACGAGTTGTACTGTCAATGCAGTGTTGCCTGATATTGCGAGTGCTGAAGCGAGAAGAATACCGGAATTGATGTTAGATGGAAATAGTACCTAGGTAGCCCAAGCGTACTGCAGGATGCGTAATTCCAAATCAATATATTAAAACAACAATGCCAGGCCCGTCTGTGTTCTGTCTATGCTTCTGGGGGGTCGAGGAGTATCCCATTTCTCAGCCCGCCCTAATGATTGTCGGTAAGCACGGAGCAACATACTAATTATGTAGTGGATCTGTACTCTGATATAGGCCATGGACGCATCTAGGTCATGCATTAGGCTCAAAAACCTCATTAATTTGCTGTAAGGTGCGAAACCTCGCCAATTGGTAGATAAATACTAGCGTGCTTATGGTCATAAATACGCAATGTATGGTAATGTAATTACGCCGTCTCTATAGGCACGGTATTTAGGCTGCAGTCACTACCTAGGTAGGGATGTTGTATGTCGCCCCTCCTTTCTATAGTCTTGCTTTACAACTAACTCTACCTAAGTTATTTGTATCTTTCACGCAGATCTCGAAATGCAGAGAGAGGCTCCTTTATCAAGACTTTCAGTGCCCCGGTCTCCCTAACCTTGCCGTCTTCTAACACAATAGCCTTGTCAAAATAAAGCACGTGGGCTAATTTGTGTGCGACACAGATTACTGTCTTATCCGTAAATTCCGTTCGAGTGATTTCATGCATGAGAGCATCTGTTTCGTTATCGACGCTGAAAGAAACCCGAGAGTTAGACAATGATCATGACCAAAACGTTGATATAACTAAAGACTCACCTGCTACTTGGTTCATCCATGACAATAATGCTTCCCTTCTGTAGCATGGCTCGAGCCAAACAGAAAAGCTGTTGTTGACCATGGCTGAGCATTTCTGCGGGCTTCATTTCTATATCCAATCCACCGAGCCCTGTGATGACAGACCAAAGACCGACTTTTTCAAGTGCATTGTGGATTTCGTCGTCACTTGGAGAAGTGGTTAGACTGATATTTTGGCGTACTGTACCAATAATAAAAGTAGGCGACTGTGGTAAAACAATCAAGCCCATGCGAACGACATTGCTTGAGAGGGTGGAGATGTCGACACCGTCAATGGTTATCTCACCAGCGGTCAGATCAATCATGCGCAACAGTGCTGCAATGAGAGAGCTTTTTCCGCTGTTGACACACAAATTAGAGATTGAGGCATCGTAGAAACTGAGGAGGTATACTTACCTCCCACTTCTCCCACATATCACTACTTTTTCTTTGGGTTTGATGTTGACACTCACATCAGAAAGAGCTGGACGAGTTCCCGGTCTAAAGTACCAGTCAGCATAAAACGAATGGTAAAGCATGAAAATGGAGAAGGGAGGGAAGAAAACTGAAAATTTGCACCCGTAACTTGCAGAAACAGCCTTGAATTCGATGTGTCCTTGCGAAGGCCAAGCTTGGGTTGTTTTTGATACCAGGCCGTCGGGATCTTCTGTCGGGACATTCAACACAAAAGACCTGATCCGAGTAAGTGCACCGATAGCAATCTCCAGCTTTGTCCAAGACACCATGAATTGTCGACAGGTGGTGCTGAGAGTGATCTGTTGGGTTAAAAGAAGAATAGAGGTATTAGTGGACAGCGCCTAAACATGAGAAAAGCAGCTATTTCAGGTATACTTACAATGTTGACAAATGCTAATCCTACATAACCCGTACTGCTCGAATGTCGAGTTATCGTTATAATTCCGCTCATTATAACGCAGATACATGCGATGCAGAGATCCAGCACCAGTCTTAACCAGATCTGAATAGTATATAGCGAATGAATCGCTTGCTGAGATGACTCGAGATGCTCGAGATTGTCCTTTCGCAATGCTGAACCCCAGCCAAATGCTTGAATGGTGCTTAGTCCCGCTAGACATGATAAAAAGTGATCGTAGAGGGGACCTCTGGCTTCGATTTCTAGTACTCGAAGCTGGCGTGATGATCCCAAGTAGACCTTTTGAACCAACCAGAGGACTCCGAACAAGACAGGCAATAGTGCTGCAATAAATGGCGATGCGACGACAATGACAATCATTTCCGCAAGTCCTCCAAGTAGACCTGACCGTATGTTAGCAATGGGTAGTGCATATTTGTTGTTTAATATGCATGATACTGACCACCAACGGTGTTAAGAAGGGCCATTGGCAATTCGTCATCTACAAGCATAATGTCCTGCGTGAATCTGTTGTGTATTAGAACAATAACCCGAGAAGGTGGATAGAAAAAATACCGATTTGCAACTGATCCGCCACTTGTACTATGAATAAAAGGTATAGGAGCGCTACACAATTAGCACGTGTCTATAATTTGAAGGGGGGCGCCAATAACCTGAGAAAAGCCTGTAATTGGTCATCATGAAGCTTCAAAGAAGCTCTTGTAATGAGGATATCCATGAAATGGCTGGATCCACGTTGTCAGCCAATATCTCATTGTGCTCGGAAGACGATGTTACTGTACCGGCACCAAATAAACACTGCTATGAGTGTAGCGGCAATAATACCAATATAGCCGGAGATATACTTCACCAAGCTGCTCTCCGAATTACTTGATGCCCAATCATTCAACCAGAAACCTGTCAGCTCTTTGTTAGAAATGCGCATTTCCATGAAGCAAGGCCGTGCTCATACCTTGATACGCAGTTGCACCGGCTACAACAGAACCGAGGAGTAAGAACAAAAGTACATTTTTCCATCCCATAAGTTTCATATAGTAGGCGTAGAGGCCCCAGCTAAGTTTACTCTGTGAAATTTGTTTGGTAGAATTGTTTATTTCATCACTGGGCCGGGATGTTACTGTTTCCAACTTGGTATCAGACTTGTCTGCGCTGGTCCCTATATCTGCCTGGATTAGTTGGACTCCAACGCCTTGCTCTCGAATAACACCATCTTGTACCAAAAAGCAGTAATCGACGTATGGTATCCACTTGGCTTCACAAGTGTTAATATCATCTTCCAGTCAATGCCAAAGCGGCAGAAAGTTTCATACTTACTGGCGTGTGTTGCAATGGCAGCTGTGACTCCCAGTCGTCGCACAAGTCCGTCTGAGCCGAGCACGCGAGTAAAGACATTTTCTGCCGTCTTGTTGTCAAGGCCGCTCAGAATATCGTCTAAGAGTAGAATGTCAGGTCTAGCATAAATGGCACGTGCAAGGGCCTTTTATTAATGTTAGAATGTGACTGCATTTCAAGATCGGGGTCTTGATATATGAATAATGAAGCACACATACCAGTCGCTGACATTGACCCCCGCTAAACGTGGTACCATTTGCATCCACGACGGTCATATCGCCTTTTGGGAGTAGAGAAATATCCGTGTCAAGGTCGCATGCATGAATGACCTGTTCATACCAAGTCTTGTCAAAGGCGCTCATGCCAGTAATGGTAGATCGAACATTTCCTTTCAAAAGCCACGGCTTTTGGGAACAATAGCCGATTTTTAAACCGGCTGCACTGCTTATGCGTCCCTTGACCGGCGTGATTTCTCCTAGTAGGGCTTTTAGGAGCATTGATTTGCCGGATCCGGGTCTGTCGTGCTTTAGCATATTTACTTAATAAAGGAGACGGGATGGACATACGGGCCGATGAACATATGGACTCCCTTCGACATGACCTTCATGTCCACATCATAAAGAACTTCATTGTAGTCTTCTATGTTCCAACATAAGCTAACTTTCTCGAGGGAAAATAGAACTTTGTCATCATTCAAATCAGTGCTATTCTGTCGGGTCTGGGGTTTGTTGGTCTGTTTGCGTAGGAAAGAATCAATTCTCTCCAGACCGTTTAGAGCAGAAACGAAGGTCGGCATTTCCTGGATTACAGTGTACATCGGCATCGTCAAGACACTGAGGAGGGACAGAGATGTGTACAGCTTAGAATCATCGAGGGTAACTCCGGATACACGAGAAACAATGGCAAATGCCCCGTAAGCAACTAGGTTGGAGCACTGGGTTGATGACGTTGCTATAGAAAGGTGAGTTTCACATCGGTATATGCTGGGACCGGAATGAGACTATATGTGCTTACATATCAAAACAACTACTGATATCATCCTACGGAACATTCTGTGTTTGTTTAGGTTAGCAGAAAGAACAAAGAGTAGGAAGGACTCTGAAATGATCATACTTTCCCCTCATTACCTCGTCAATGCGTAGTTTCTGGATCCTGTTCTGAAGCATTCCCGAGAGACCCATCATTTTGATCTCTTTGATAGATGAAATGGTGTTGGTTGTTACAGCAAGGCGGTTTTCCGTAGCCTGAATCCAGGATAGCTGGCGTTTAGCCAAGGCAGGAGTTACGGATGCTGCTAGAAAGGTGAAAACTGTCGCGGTGTTAGTAAGACAGACAATTCAAAGGTTAGACGTGGGAATTTTATACCAACAGCAGCAATGAGCGGAGCAATAAATCTGGGAAATATAATTCGCAACGATCAGCAGTGGAAAGGATTCGTATAAGTAAAAGTAGGATTTTACTTACGCGACCCCCAATTCTCGATAAAGAAGATATAATGCAACCACAACCGTGATCACACACGCCCAGGTATCATGCATGGACCGCAACCCTTGAAACGTATTCTCCACGTCAACGTTGATCAGGGTACTGGAATTGCCGTCATTTGGAGATACAGCGCCGGGCTCACTCTCTATCCCAGCCTGAAAAATAACGTCTATCAGTAACGCTCGGGCAGAGAGGGCCAATTGATTCGCAGCATGGGTATAGTGTGCGTATGATATTCCTATAAGGAAATAGACCAATCCAAACCCTCCTATCAGACCATATCCCCGATTTAAAGGAACACTTTCGTTTGACACGAAGTTCAGCAGATCTTGTACAAGATAGGGTTGGGCGAATGTCACTCCGATATAAACAATCCGGGTGAGCACAGCAACCAGAAAGCTTGCGGGGTGCAATCGCACTAATACGAAGACCGGGCGTAGTTTGGGGAACAAGGTCTTCTTTCGGGCGCTTGAAAATTCTCTGAAGGTACTTTGGAGAGAGTGGAAGGTACTTTCGTCTTGAAAACTGAAAAGATCAATCGATGACAACGGCCGCCGCAATCCTAGACTTATCAGCCTCGTATATAATGTGAAGACAAAGTTTTTAACTAACCACTTATCAGAAGAGGCAATAACCAGCCGAAGAAGATTGTAGCAGGGAAGGAAGCCCAGTCTTCGGGGGTCATCGAAACAACGTTTTTGAGCAATGGGCGCTTGCTGAGCGATTCCAAAGCCAAAAGGATGGCTCGCGACAACACCGATGTAGAGGCAAGTATGCATATAGCCGTGTCTGAACGAGCAAACCACAAAGTACGGAGACATACAGATTGACAGATTAGTGTGATAGAAAGATAACTATTGAGGGCAATGCTAGCCCGAGGACTGTATCTATGTTCGTACAATGACTCCACGATCAAGAACACAGCCTCTAGGAACTGCAAGACAGCGGCAGCCAAAGTCACTCGAGTCAATGTGAGCGACGTTTGATCTGTCACGGCATACAACACGACCAAAGCGAGAGATTGGATGGCAAGGCTGGTAGTGGTAATCTGAACATTCAGTAAGAAACGCCTAGAGACCGACAGTATGTTTCATGCGACTCACTGCTTTTAAATAATAGATTGCTCCATTGTTGACAAAGCGCTGTCTTCGGCTCAGAGTATGGAGTCGAAATGGGACAACTGTAAGGAATATCGCGATCGGAAGTAAGACGAGATAGATCTCTTCGAAGAGTCGACTGAAGTCAAACCCT
The DNA here is from genome assembly GCA_011750695.1 of Penicillium sp. OUCMDZ-019. Classification (NCBI taxonomy): domain Eukaryota; kingdom Fungi; phylum Ascomycota; class Eurotiomycetes; order Eurotiales; family Aspergillaceae; genus Penicillium; species Penicillium sp. OUCMDZ-019. Next base: position 3,826 of record WTTZ01000062.1, on the reverse strand, counting down.
CCACGACAGTGCAACCCGGCATAGGGGCCGCTCGAGTCGTCGGCACAGCTCGACATTGATGTTTACGAAGAGATTTCGTAGGTTTGACATGCAAAGGTAGGAAGGGATTAAAAAAAAATGCCATCAAGACAAAACAGATCAAGCATGTGTTGTTATTTTCAGTAAGACTAGTGAAATGTGCGTATTATGTCAGTCTATCCAAGCGTACGGAGAACTTGTTGGCATACTCCGTACTGAAATATTAATGTGGTTAACCAGTGCTTACCTAGTAAGATAGGAATGCACGACCGTCTTCGGCTAAATACAAACAGCATATGCCGGGATGGTGCTGATGAATGATGAATATTTCGCCATTCCTTACAATGTTTAGCAAATCAATGGTACGACTCGTGCGTGCAGGGGGTAGTTTGTGGTGTACTGTATGTAAATGTATTGTAATGTACTGCGAGATACGAAGACCTGCCTATTTAAGTTAGCCTAATCGAAAGAAATACTAATTTAAGCCTAGCGCATATAGATTTGCCCCTGTATTTTCCACAAAAAATAATAGTAATAGAAATAAAAGATGAGTCTGAAAACGTTTCAGTCAAACCTACAGTATTGTTCACATCCGGTTCGACCGGCACTCCAAAGGGTGTGGTCATTGACCACAATGGTATCTGTTACCCGATTTATGCTCATAGGACCGTCCTCAGCCTGTCCCACAATCGCGGTTTCTGCAGTTTGCCTCCTACGCATTTGATATATTCATTATGGAGGTCTTTTACGCCCTGGCTGCTGGGCCTGTGTCTATGTCACGTCGGACATGGAGCGCCGCGATGATATCGCGGGAACCTGCGAGCGCATGCAGGTGAACTTTGCCGTTCTGGCACCTTCCCTTCCCACAAATCCTCTCATCAGTCATCCTACCCAGTCTTCGGGTACTGGTTGTAGGCAGAGAGGCCGTTACTCCGGATGGCATCCACCCTTGGGCGGACTCGGTGCGGCTGCTGCAGGGTACGTAGCGTCGCCAATGACCAGCTGGCTGTAGATCGTAGCGCCGAAGATCCTCGCCACCCTCTACCCCAGGCGCCGTAGGGGGGCTATGTAGTTGTCGAGGCCCCGAGTCTAGCGCGCGGCTATCTCAACGACCTCCAAATCACGGCTGACTTGTTATTAATAGGCCAGGGTGTCACGCGTGTACCGCACCGGCGACCAGGTGCGATTCAGAGATTCCAATGATCGATCGCTTTTGTGGAACGGGACAATTTTCGGATAAAGCTGCGAGGACAACGTCTAGAACTGGCAGAGATCAAAACCCAACTTACCAGCCTTGGATAATCCAGGCCGCACTCGTCCACGAAGTGTCGGCGCATTTCGCATTTGGTGGCTGTAGTGATAGTATCCAAGACGTTCGACTCCTCCTAACCATTGGAAGGCTTTCCAGAGGTGGAGCAGTAACTGCTTGATGCTCGGGCACATGTCGTGGCGAAGCTGTCGTCTTATATGTCGCCGGTGGAGTGTATTGTGGTTGATCGAATTCCACTGTCAACCTCCGGCAAACTGAACCGCCGTGAGGTTGACCAATGGTTGTCGTCACGAGCAACATCTAGCATATTCAGTTCTCACAAACTGGCGACGACATAGAAGACATTAAAGCAGTCATCATGGACGGCGGTTGAGTGACAGCTGCAGGAGATCTGGAGTCAGGTTCTCAAGCGCGCGCTCCTACCCTCATTCAGCAGGAAGACTCATTCTTCCAGCTGGATGGAGACTCCATCTCAGCGATCCAAGTCGTAACATTGAGTCGGGCAAAGGGGATCAGTGTATCAGTCGCGGATATCCTATGCTCTACCAGCGTTTATCTGCTTGCCCTCTACCGTTCCTGGACCAATGAACGAAAGTGGATGCAACATGAAAGACTGCAGAAGAAGGCCGTGATATTCCAAGTATAAGCACGAAAATGGGCTCCGAATTGCCAAAGTACATGGTTTCTTCCGTATCTTTTACAGTTAGAAAAATGCCACTCATGACTTCCGGCAAATTGGATCGGAAGACGTTAAAGAGTCTGGCCTCTGAAGTTCCACTGGAGACCGTCACACCTAGCAGCACCAGTGCAAGGAGGATATCACTCACGCCAGCAGAGGTAAAAATGTGCAATCTATGGGCATTAGTCTTGGATATAGACCATCAAGCAATAGGACCACAGGACGATTTCTTCGGTCTGGGTGGTGACTCCATCAGCGCCATGAGACTTGTGGCTCGCTCAAGAAATGAAAGTATCAGCCTTGCTATGGTGGATAGATTCTCTCATAGTATCCTCTCTAACCTTGTCGAAGCTATATCTTCAAAGACTTAATCACATAACAAAAGTCTCTCGAAGTCTAATCGGGCTGTTGCGACACTATCAAAACTGGATACCGAGTTTGCAGAGAGATTAAGTTCCTCCATTCGGGTACCTAATGCGCAGATAGAAAACAAATGCCCGCTAGGGATTATCAGGCATGGGCAGTGAAGAGTGGAATAACAGAGTCCCACGGCTATAACAATTATTTCGTGTTCGATTTTGACGGACCGGTGCAAGTAGCAGCTCTAAAGGAGGGCATCAAGCAGCTAGTAGCACATCACGCTATCCTTCGAACGGTTTTTGTGAGACACGAAGCTCGTATGCTACAGGTGGTCCTCAAGCACTCTACACTTCTACTTGACAGCTATTTCAACCGCACAGAGAAGAGTACACAAAATATCATCTCCGATGACATGACGGTTCCCGTTCATCTTGGAGATATGCTACTAAAAACTTGGGTCACGGTATCTAGTACGACAAAGGTTTCTCTAGTGATGCGCATTTCACATGCTCAATATGACGGCATTTGCATGCCTATTCTCTTCCGTCATCTGATTGCTCTTTACTTGGGACAGAAGCTACCACAGGAGCCGTCTTTTGCTGGATTTATTGATTACGTCTCGCAGCAACACACGGAAGAGGCGTACAATTTCTGGAGGAAGACGCTTGATGGGTCATCAATGACCAGCATTGTACGTGGTTCAGAAAATTCAGCTGAGCACCGAGTCGACAGTTCCTTATCACAGTATATCAAACCTACGACCTTGGCAAGTTACGGCATAACGATAGCAACTTTGGTCAAAGCCGCATGGTCTGTGACTCTCAGTCAATTGACCGGGCAACAGAATGTTGTCTTTGGCCATGTGACAGCTGGAAGGAACTCGGACGTCGACCAAATTGACCAGATTATGGGATCGTGTCTTAACATCGTACCAGTCAATGTACAAATTGATCCAGATATTCACGTGGTGGATCTCCTACGGAAGATACAGAGCATTTACGCTGAAACTCTTCCCTACGAATCCGTCGGCTTCCGTGAAATCATCAGTAAATGCACTGACTGGGCACCCAACTCCCGATTCAGCTCTATAATACAGCACCAGAACCTGGACGACACAACGGATTCCTTCCTCTTTGACGACATCAAGTGCACCGTTGGTGGGTTTGCGCCACCTCATGACACGACCGATATCTGGGTGTACACTATGCCTCAAGCTGATGGCACTTTGGAGGTCCAGTTGACATGCTCTCAATCAGTTTTTGATGATGACTTTGCTCGAAATCTTCTAGGTCGCATGTGCAATAACATCATGACCATGTCAATTGCTGCCAATGATCCTATTCCGCCAGTTGCGGCAGGTGATGTTGTCTTCCCAGTAGTGCCCAAAGACACCTATTCACAGTACACTATCGGCGCAAATGGAACTGTCGCCTCTGCCCCTGCAGAAAAAACTTTAATAATCGAGACGACCGAGGTGTTTGGAGCCTGATGGTCCATTG